>LPNX010362028.1:183414-279343 GCA_001517045.1 Pseudotsuga menziesii | reverse complement strand
ATAACAATAATCTAAATACAAAAACACAATTAAAAATAAAATTTTAGGTTAAACATAAAATAATAAAATTAATAGGCATCTTTGAAATAGAAGGCTTAGCTACTGTTGCAGCCAAGCCTTCTTCTTATTTCTATTTTTGCACAGTGAGACTTGGAACATCTTTGGTTTGGGGGAGGCAGGTGTTTGCTTCAATTTCGTAGTGATCTTCATATAAACCATGCTTGCGAATGATTATGCAATATCAAGCTGCATTTCTTTTATTCTTTGTAATTTAGATATTCATTTATCTAATTAACTAGTTTTCATATATGTTTAAAACATGAAGGATTATTCAAACCTCCAACATCATGGTCATTCAAACTGCCAAACATGTCACTTCTTTGCACACTCTAGATAGTCTTCTTTTAGAGGGGTCGACCCCCTCTCTCTCTTGCTCAAATTTTACATAAAGACACACTAATCTTTGTATAAGGAGGCTCTAAGAAACTTTGCTTTTTGTTCCAATTTCTTTTTGATCTAATTGCAAAATAATTAACAATTTGAAAAACAAAAACAAAAAGGTAAAAATAAAATAAAAATAAAATTGATAAATAAAAAGTATTAGTTAATAAATAAAATCATAAAATTAAATTTTAAATGAACTTAGGATTTTTTTTTCAAAATTTTATGACCGTTGCGCTAACTTGTTTTCACAAGTCGCTCAGAAACAAGTTTTGACAGGAAGCGTCGCCACTTTCAGGTATAAAATCATTTCATTTATTTTCTTTGACTTGGTTTGTTAAGCACATATTTTTTAGTATTTTCAATGCTCTCACAAGCTTGTTGCAGGAAAATGTTAACCTCTTTTGCAGATTTAAATACAAAAGAATGGCGTGCAGAATTGATTTCCAGAATCGAAGAATATTTTTAGAAAAAATGTTCCATTGAAAGCTCGAAGGAGTTGAGTTTTCCCTTGCGTATGCCATGACATTTGCTGCCACAAAAAAAAGCCTTTTAGGAATCAATTACACCATTTCATGTTTACTTATCCTTCTCTTTCCAAGCCTGTTCATTATCCATGTCAGAGTCTACTTTTTTACTTCCTTATACATCATAACTTACCGCATGTCTACCTTTCTGAGTCGCACACAATTTCCTCATTTTCAGTTTATCTTTTTTCTTATGAATACAACCATTCAGCTTCCTTTACATGATTACATTGCTTTGTTATCCCTGCCATAAAAACAATTTGATCATGATATCTTTCATCTATAGTCCTACCATTCATTATGTACAACTCGTGTTGACTGATGTGGGATTCCTTAAGGCCCACCTTTCAACAAGTCTTGCCCCATCGACCCCAGCACCTTATCTAGGATAGAGACTAGAGTTCATTTTTAGTACCTTGAGGCTTGCATTCCTTAATGGCAAGTTCTCTGGATGACAATCATGGGAATACATCAATGTCCCTTGACAGTTAGATCTTGCAAGTGGCTCGACATCAACTCATTTATTTGCACTTTGCATGATGTACTTAGGTACCTTGGCACTCATTGACATCAATGGTGAGATTGCCTCGCATTGGTTAATGACATTCATCAATGGTCGGTAATCCAATGACTTCTTTCCATGTTCGACATTGACACATTTATTCGCATGGTAAGAATTGTACCATCGGGTTTTGTAGCAGGTGAAGGCTATATATTTTTCATGACACCATCAATAGTTTTACAACAACATACTTCAGCCATATGCGACTACCACAGTTCTACTTTCATCTCTCATCTTCTACTTCATCCAAACAAGCAGCAGTTTAGATCCTTTACTTCACATTTTATGATCCAGCAGCAGCAGCCACATTCCTATTGCCTGGTTCATCAACTTTTTGGGTAAGTGGAGGTATGTTGTTTTCTAAATTTTAACCATGTAATTCCTTAAATGCTAGAAAATGTATGAATTTGGAAAATTCCCTCACCACATTTCCTTTCTCCTTTTCCCAAAGCTAACCTATCTTAAGTTGGGGGGGGACTATTCATTACCATTTTACATATTCATCATCTCATTCACCCTTGGACAACATGTCTTTCCAAAACTATGCTATATATATTGGCATGATTCATAGTATGAAGAAAAGGCTTTTTACTATACATTGATGGTTCATCATTTCTAATGCATGTATACTTTTAAAAATCTTATGTATTGCAACAAAAATACAAATAAAACAAGCAAATGTTTTTAACACAAGAACCAACATTTGTTATGGTTGTCACACAAGAACCAACCACAAAAATATATAAAAGAAGGAAAAGAAAAAAAGAAAAAAAAACCACTACCACTCATGCATTTCAAAATCATGGAATGATTTACTGTTACATACCATCATCATGTAAAGCCTTAGCTACAAGCCAAAAGTTTTAAAGGAATCAATGCATAGTTGCAAGAGGACATGCAAATAGTCAAGTTGGGGGGTATGTTGAGCCGCAAAAAGACCACATTTTATTCATCATTTCGCATACTATTTATCACCTTATTCCATTATATCCTTCCATAAAACCATTAACATTCGCCACTTTCATAATAAATATGGGTTTATATTACCATTTTCCAAATCATTTATTTTTGAGTATTTTGAGTGAATTTATGGTTAATTATTGAGAAAAATAACATATTTTCATTATACTTTAAAGTTGTGTGAGTTTGGTGATGTGTACAGGTGTATTTGAAGACTTTAGCAAGCTCAAAAATGGCTACCTAGCCTCAGATTCGAATTTCATCTTCTAGATATGAGCTAACTTCAAGGAGAAGAGCATGGACATGCGGAGAGAATATCTCATCCAATATTTGGTTGAGGATTTAAAGGGATGAGTTGTAGATTTGTTGAGGACTTGAGGGGATGAGTTGTCTATTTGTTGAGAATTTTAAGGGATAGGTTGAGAGAATAGTGGATCTGTAATTATGATCAGTTATCTTGGATTTATGTATAAATAGGAGGGCTCTCTCTTCATTTTGGTTAGAGGCCTCTCTAGTGGTTTGGAAGTAGGAATAGTTTAGAGTTAGTCATAGAATAGGTATTGAGTGTTATGTAATGGAGATGATGCTTCATGCACCTCCTTTGATGTAATGGAGATGATGCTTCATGCACCTCCTTTGAATCTCTTATGTTAATATAGATTTCCAGCAATTTCTTTCTTATGAGTTGTTAGTATAGAATTTCAGTTATTTCTTTCTTATGCATTTTCAGTATTGAGTTTATGTGAGCTCACAAGCTATTGTCAATTGCTTTATACCAGTTTATTTCATGCAGTTTCAATCTTTCTTTATCAAGTTTATTTTATACAATTTCATGTTTTTTGCAGTTAGATTTATTTTCATGTAATTTCTTGTTTTCATAAACTAGATTTAATTTCAATTACATGTATTTCTGATTACAGTTATCTAGAATTTTAGATTAGGTTCAACGACAATCTGCTCCTACATATACTTTGTTTGTACCTCACAAGTTTACGCTCTCTCCGGGTTGACAATTAAATCGTTGGAATTCTCTTATAATTTGTTTAATGTTTTTACCCAACAAGAGCAATAGCCTGAATTTTAAACTATGTCATCTTATCATACACTGACTGCTCCCTGACTTGCTTTATTCCATAGCCTTATGCTGAATGTTATAAAACATGAGCATCGATAGAATATACATGTCCTTGTCAATGAACCCCATATTGTGTACCACGGCATTCATTTACTTATTGACAAGGTTTAGGGTTGTGGGCACTATCTGAACTCTATGATCCTTCGCCAAAGTTGTAGCTTCTGTTGGTCGATCTTTAGATGGCCCAACCTTTGACTGTATCAAACCCTATGACATGGCGGTCTATAGTGGGGAAACTCCAATATGAACTTCTTTAACAACCTTGCATAGTGTTTTAAGGAGGTCAATCACACTACCAAAAATCTCTTTTTTCCTTTGATCTTCTTGCTCCCTAGTCTCTTTTGTGACAACGACTATCTTGTTGAACAACATGTTGAAGTTGTCATTGGTTAATCTTATTGTAGGAGTGTCTTTGGAAGATTTTTTCTTCTTCTCTCCATTTCTATCTTTGCATATTTATATTTCCCCCCAAAGTCCAAGTCCGTTACAATGGAAATATATTCTTGGTTGTTGTGATGATGTGAGCTTGGTGGTTCTCTACTCCATCTTGCTTACCACTTCGGTGCACCTGAGAGGTACCTTCCTGTCATGGTTTGATTTCAATAGAGAGTTGATCATTTGTGACAGGTTCTTTCCACTCTGTTGGTCATTCTTAAACAATCGAATCAATCTCTCCCCCAATTAATTTCAATGGCGTCATTAACTATTGGCTTAGTGTGTCCCTCCTTTCCTAAGGGTAAATATGTTGGTATCCCACTGTAAATATCATGATGTTTTGGTATCTTTCCACCATAGAAGACTCCAAGCATGGGATCTTTTCAACATTATGTTGGAGCGCTTTGAAATGCATGTAAAAATAATATTATTGTATATTTCCTCCTCTTTGTCTTATAAAAAAATATTGGCATACCTTTCTCCACAACAAGGGGTCGACACGCCCATCCCATATTAATTGGGTGGCTTTGACCAAGGAACAAAATAAATTAGGATGATCTGCCAAAAATAAGTAAATGACATACCTTCTCCTTGGCTTCAAAACAATTAACTAAGATCTCGTTCAACAAAAATGTCACCCAATTCATCTGAACCCCTACAATGCATTGTTCAGCTGCAACTATACCACCCACAATCACTTGGTTTGACCTAATCTTCTGCAATACTTTGATTTCCATATATTTTGTCGCAAACCTTATAACCTGGTCATTAATGGAGGCTATGTTGAATCCCCTCTTATCCCATGTCAAATTTTATTTCTCTTTCATCCTCGTGGCCATGTCTTTATCTTTTTCCTTTCCAATGAAGAATTGTGTCAGATTGACCCCAACCATGGGAAACTCAGTGATTTTGGAAATCAAGTCGACATCCACAGATACTTTGGTGTCCAACCATAAAACCCTCCATGAAATATACCAACAATTGTTTAACACAAGAATTTACCTCAGTGGTTCATAAAAAATGGGGTAAATGCATCAGAGAGAGAATACCTGACCACTAAAATCCTCTGGACCAATCCATAGGCACCAACTCAATTGGCCTACCTTCCACAACACACACATACTTTATGCAACTGGTTGTCTTAAATTCGGGATATTTCATCAAATCATGGTTAAAGAATGATAGTTTCTTTAGAATGGAAATGATATTCCCCGACACTCGAACACCTTTCAGGATAAAAGGCATCACCATCAGATATTTGGAATTCTTCCGAATGTGGATAGGAGGTGCATCTATCTTTCTTGGTGGGATATATCTAGGTAATACTGTTGCAGACCCTAACCTCAATGCTTCGCTATCATGTGTTCCCTGTTATATAAAAATATATATAAACATTAAATATCAATATTAATTGATAATATTAATACATATTAATATTAATAATTAATAATTAATAAATAGAAATTATTAATTAATTAATTAGGAAAAAAGTAAAGAGACGTACCCTTTCATTTGAAAAGGCTTGATAAGGATTATATAAATCCCTACCAATGTAATTGTAAATCATCATCATTCATCTTCAATTTTCATTTTATATTTTCAATATGGATTTATTTTCCATTGGTTGATTATTCACTTGATTAATCCTTGAGAATATCCAAATATAGATATTACATTGGTATCATAGCAAATTTGATTCCGACTTATGGCCAAAATTGTCAAGGCTTCCTTGAATTTAGGTCTTTGACCTCACAGTGGCTTTTAGCCATCCATATTCAGAGTTTCCCTGGTAAAAATTGGCCTTGGCCATTCGAATGTCATTGAATAAGTATTAATTGCACTCCAAATATGAAGTAGAGCCCAAGAGGGAAAAGATCGAAGTAAAAAATATATATATATATCCACAAGAGAAAGAAAAAAAGGGAAAAAGTTAAAGAATATAATTCATAAAACCACACATGGTTTTATAAAATAGCCCATGGTTTTACTTATGATATTTAAATTATAAACGAGTTTTATAAATTATGCTCTAAAGAAAAAACATCATGAACCACAAGTCTACACACACACACACACACATGCACACAGAATAAGACACACACACACACACACACACACAAAATAAGATACACACACACACACACATTAAATAATAATATTAATATATATTATTATTAATATTAATCATTAATCATTAATAAATATAAATGATTAATTAATTAATTAGAAAAAAGTAAAGAGATGTACCCTTTCATTTGAAAAGGTGTGATAAGGCTTATATAAATACTTACCAATGTAATTGTAAATCATCATCATTCATCTTCAATATTTATTTTATATTTTCAATATGGAATTATTTTCATTGGTTGATTATTCACTTGACTAATCCTTGAGAATATTTGGATACAAATATTACATTCCCTTTGTGAGTCCTTTTGGGTTTACTGAGTAGTTCAATGTTGTCTTCTTCTTGGGCGTATTGGTAGGAATATGAACTAAGGCCACTTCTTGTTTCTCTTCTACAATTGGGATAGTGTGATGAACTTCGACATCGGATCCTCTGATAGTATTGGTGCTGGATAGATCAATATCCATGCATACATTTCACTATTATCTTCGCTCAACTTCAGGTGACTGTAAAAGTTCTAACTTGATCGATACTCTTCAACTGCTTATCACGATAATTTCCAATGTATAATGATATTCCTTTTTTAATTGATTCAAACATGCGACTAGCGTATCCGATCACGTGGTCAGTGAATGTGACTAAATCCTGGCAATTATTATGAGGGTGGTGGACAATATGTTCACAAAGTCGAGTCTTTTCGATTATTTTTGACAATATTTCAATAACATTGCCACTACTTGATCTGCCATAAAAGTAGTTGTTTAATGTGCCTTAATTGTAGGCTTGACGGGTCAAAACACCACAATTATGGACTATGACATGATACCAACCCTGACAGGTAACAAACTTTGACAGTGAAAAAATTATGATAATATCGATGTATGGTCCAATACCCTGACTAACTATGAAAAATGAATACCTTGACAAACCTATCCCAAAAATACTTTGACATATATACAAGACTAGGACACATAAGAAAACTTTGACGCATCTGTAGAAACTTTGACAACATAGAATGTTCTATGCTACTGGTCTCCTCCAAAGCAATTTTGTAGGTGTGGTTTCTTCTGTTGGCTTCATGCTCACAGAGCACTTCACTTCATGCTTACCTCATCATATCTCAAGGAATGCTTGACTATCCCTATAATTTTTTATCTAGTTTCTGTTAACTAATCTTTCTAGGGGTTCCCCATTTAACTTTTGCAACTGAAATGCACCCCCCTCAACGACCTAATTAATAATGTATGGACCTAACTAGTGTGTTCGGAGCTTACCAAGATTCTTTAAAAACTTATCGTTTTATAGGAGAATGAGGTCTGCTTGTTGGAACTGCTTCTTCTTAATATGTTTTTCATGCCATGCCTTCTCTTTCTCTTTTTGGGCTTGTTGGTGGAATCCATAAATGAAGTGATCTTATTCTCACTGGAGTAACTACGATTAATTTTCCTTAACCGCACTAGTATTAGAAATACCGGTGAAAGAAACTATCCTTAGATTGGGTGCGATGTATTCTATGGGAATACATCCTCTTATCCATAAAATAACCTGAAGGGTGTTTAACCTGGAAACTTCTTATAGGTTGTATGGTATTCCCACAAGATTGCATAGATTTTTAAGTCCCAATCATTGTGGTTCACATTACAGACTTTTGTTAAAAAATTCTCCAAGATGTTGTTAAAAGCTTCAACAGTACCATTTTCCTATGGATGATAAGGAGTACTCTTCCTATGATACATCTAAAATTACTTTGTAAGTGCCTCAATAGTTTTATTAAGAAAATGCATACCTTGATCACTTAACATAACTCTTGGACATCCAAACCCCATAGCCATGTTTTCGAACAAAAACCTTGCAACAATCATTATACAGTGCAATATTGCATATGAGAAGCCTCGGCCTATCTATCTAAATCATATATTGCAGTGATGATGTATCTGGATCCCATTCTATTTCTTGGTGGATCAGTGGGACCCAAAAAATCGACGTCCCAATTTTTGAATGCTTGCAATGTTACTTGTGGTACCAAAGGAATTTCATCTTGTTGTGATGGTTTCCTAGTTCCTTGTTAAATGTCACAGTTCTTGCAATACACATATGCATCCTAATTTAGTGTGGTCCACCACAAGCTAGACCATAGTATCTTCTATGTAGTTGATTTCCCCGCAATAGTGGCCTCCTGCCACCCCCTCATGAGCTTCTTCTAGTATTAGTGGTCGTAGACATAATGACGTAAAATATCATCAGGTCCCATTTTATACAACTTACTAGATATCAGCTATAAATCTGTATATTTGAAAACTGATTGCTTCTTGTATACTGTATTGTATCCTTGTGGTGCTTTTCCTGTAGTAAAAAAATGTATGATGTCTTCATAATATTTGTCGACCATATTTATTGCAAAAAGTTATGCATATAGAAGGTTGTCATTTAGGCTGGTCGAATATTCCCCTGATTCCAACCATGACAAGTGATTAGGCCCAACATTCAACCTCCCTGGCTTAACGATAATCTCAAAATAAAACTCTTGGAAGAGAAGGAGCGATCGACAAATATTCCCCCTCAACATTGATTTATTAACCAGGTACTTCAAATAGAATAGTCTATGAACATTTTGAAATGGACACCTAGTAAATAGTGTTGAAACTTCTGTAACACATAGACCATAGAAATCCTTTCCCTCTCTATCATGGTGTAGTTATTTTATGTCATTGATAGCTTCCTACGAGCAAATGCAATGGGGTGGCCGATGGACCCCTCTTCTGGTTGTGTAAGCAATTCCCCCAAAGCAATTGATGATACATCGACATGTACATGGAATTCCTTATGCCAACTGAGATAAACTAGGATTGGAGTTAAAATCATTTTTTCTTTTAGCGTGTTGAGGCTCTTCTGACACTCTTCGTTCCATTGGAACTTCACATCTTTCTTTAACAACTTCTTCATTGAGGCTATAATTTCAGCATAACCACGAATAAATTTATGATAGTAGCTCGTATGATCCAATGTAGTTCTTAATTGCTTAACTGAAGTAGGTGGAGGTAAATCCACTATAATAGTGATATTCATCAGATCCATCAACATTCCCTCCTTGTAGACAACTTGACTCAATAGTATACCGAATGGTGTATAGAAAATACACTTATTCAGATTTAGAGAGATATGGTACTATCTACAACATTCTAACATTAATATGAGGCTTTCAATGTTATTTTTAATAAACCCATACATAGTACAGTCATCAAAGTACACTTATAGAAATTTATGAATGAACTCTGTAAAGGTGGTGACAACTATCCTAGAAAAAATAACAGGGACGTTCTTAAGATCGAAAGACATTACCATATATTGGAAACAACCCCATTATGTCACAAAGGTGGTATTGTGTCAGTCTTCCTTATCAATTCTAATTTGATGGTATCTGAAGAATCCATTAGTGAAGGAGTATACTTGTTTTCCTCCAACACTCTTTAGCACCTCATCAATAAATGGTGTAAAAAATGGATCATGTAGGAAGTCATCTTTTAATTTTCATAGGTTGACACAAATACAAACTTCATACGTTTTCTTGCCTTGTACAACCATTGGACTGATCCACTCTGATTATTCGATAGTATTGATAATACCTGCATCCAACATTATGTCAAACACTACTTTAACCTTTTCTTTGTATCTTGGATTCAGTCTATATGGTCTTTGCTTTACTTGTTTAACATATGGCTTCAAGGGAATCTTCATCTCATCTAAGCCTCCAACAATTCCATTCATTTCAAAAAAATCGTAGGAAACAGATCTTAGAATTCATGCAAAAAGTATATAATCTTTCCAATAGTCTCATCATTCCAATAGTCACCAATATTCACAAACTTAGCATTATCAGGGGAACCAATATTTACCTTTGTAATCTTCAATGGATTCAAGAATGTGTCAAATGACATACTAGGTCCCTCTAGTGCTCGACTTCTCTCTGACTCCGAAATATTTATATCTCTGGGTTCGTCATCCTTAGGCTCTCCAAAAACGTTGTAGAAATCCATCAGGTTCTAAATAGTTGCAGTCCACTGTGGTAGACTCAAGACTAGTATGGACACTTCTTCGAATATCTTATCTTTAATCAGTTGAAGAGTTGAATCTATTGATTGAATTCATCCGCATAACTAAATGTCTGTTTAAAACTACTAATGATCTCATCCCATTCTGCAATTCCTTGTTAGATCTCATGCGACGTATACCAATTTATTGGTATCATATCCAATGATGTATGATCATATGCACCCACTCTTGCTTTGGCACAACCTTCCATGTCGTGGTACAAGTGTTGATATGGTTGACATGACTTGTCAATCTGATGTACTTTTCTCTTATATAATGGATTCCTTCACTAAACCAGATCTCTATAAGTATTTGACATTGCAACCAGAGTGTAATACACTGTTTATGGGAATCCCAACACCTCGTTAGAGTAGCCTTCTTGGCTGCATCCAAGGCCATTGGTCATTGTTGTTCTAGTATATTGACTTCAAAATCGATAAGAAATGTATCAATATTGGGAAATCCTTCATAAGTAGGTAAATCACATACCTCTTTTCCAACCCATCATAGGGATTTTATGATTTGTCCACGCTTTCGCATTGAAGCCTCATGCAACTGGTTCTACCAAATTTCTAATGCTTCCCCTAAATCTGACGAACATGAGATTACACTTCGCCAACTCAACATACCACAAGATGTAAAATTAATATAATAATATAATAAGAATGAGATATTGTAGATATTATCTAGCTCCCCCTTGTGATATTCTCCTTGTACAACTTCCACGTATGGATACCCTTCCTATAGATCCAATGGCACAACTACTTTCATCTCTAAATCTTCAAAGGGCAATATCCTTTTCTTGAAATAAAAGATGGTATAATTTTCAATAGCCCAGTTAATATACACAAGTGTTGGTTACGGATTAATGCCATTGAAAATTTCTATAACTTCAAAGTTTTCAAAAGTACGTTGCCCCTCCACTTCGACAGGGACTCTTTCCAACAGTCCAAATGGCATAAATTTCAACTGAATTTCCAACCGAACTTGGGCTAGATACCATACTAGTTTGGGATTCCCCATACTTTCCCATGTCTTCTTAGTCATAATATCAACATCTTAACCCATATCTACTATAGTAAAGTCCATATCATAGTCCCCTATTTGTGCATTCATGCACAATTCTCTTCCTGTCTTCCTTCTCTTATGAATTTGATTTACATCCTTTTATTGTCAAAGATTTTCTTCTGGTTCTTATAATGGATTAGATAATTATACCAATGCATTTCCATCCTAACTAAAGCCAAAAAACTCTTTAAGAAATTTTGTAGAACACTGACATTTCCAAATGAATTTTCTAGGACGGACCGATCGAAACGAGGTGTCATGTCATAAACAAGCCCCTCATCAAATATTGGAGGAGCATTTGAAGTTGAAGCTCCATTATCTCTTCCGATAAATTCATTTCACGACTCAAATAAGATCCCTTTCTCTTTCTATACATCAAATTCCACCTATTGTTGTGTTGCTAGTTAGATCCTCAAGTCCTGCAGATGACTCACTTTATCTTCTCATGTTACAACTCCTCCTCTGGTAACAAAAACTAGAGTTGGTGGCTTCTCTCTTGGTTCAGTTGTAATATTCTAAACATTTTGGTTTTCATTCTGAAGCTTATTCTTGTTCTGATTTTTTTTCCTTCCACTTCACAATGAGTTGTGGACAATATTTAATAGTGTGATCCAGTGCTTTACAATAGGGACATGTCGAAGTCGAATTCTAGAAATATCTGGCATAATTTCATGACTGGACACAGTTATAACAAATTAACTTACCTCTAACTCAATTGAATCCTCCTCATCCATGGCCACAGAATCCACCCCTTGGATGATTAATTTGTACATTTCCTATTTCAGTTTGAGCTTTATCATCTCCCTTCATCAAATAAGTATCTAGTGTACTTTCTTGGAGAAACTGATATGCTCAACAGTCCTTCTCATCATGCTTGACATACTGACAAAACTTGGAATATAGACCCTGAGTGGTACTTACTATTCTTTGAAGATATAAACATTCTTTTGACCGATGGCCTCTCATTTGGTATACTTTGCACCATGAAATACTTGACTAACTGAGTGGGTTCAATGCTTTGGTGTTTAAATACTCATGAAAGGAGGGACATTGATCTTTATGATGTCCTTCTGTTTTACATCCTGTATACCAAATTTCCTCTTGGGCCTCCTTTCCCTTCTTTATATCTTGAATTTGCAGTGACAGATTATCCAACTGTGATTGACTCTGAACCATCTCGACATGAGTTTCTCTGAATTATGATTCTTCCAACTTCATGTAAAGCTCTAAGGATTCATATTGAGATACAATATTTTGTTGCATCAATGGTAGTTAGATATGCGGTAATAACACAACTACGAACCATTATTTATGTTGTACATTTGACATTCAGAAACTTACCTTGGCCATCAAAGTATTGAACATCTAGTCGAAGTCCCATTTGCATTCAGTCAGTGACTTCTTGATCTCCTTCAGTTCTGTGATATACTTCGACTCAGAATTCGACTTCTTAAATTCATCTGTCAACCCAATATTAATCAGAACTAATGGATTCTGAGGGGTACCATTAAGGATGGTAGAAAAATTCATATACCAGTCAAATACCCTACCCTTGAAGGTCATGATCACCTGAACTCTCTTAATATCCTCAAATTGGAATTGTTGAACAATAAACACTACTTCACAGAGGAATTAGTGCTACTCTAGATCCTTTGATCCATTCACATTAAACAAAAGAAACTTCATATCATCCCTATCCATTCTATGCCTCTGGGGGATTGATAGACTTGAACTTGTAGGACCACTGCTAGGGAATTTATTGTTTGATGTACCAGTATTGTGACTATTACTACTATTATGACTTTCTTGAAAACATTGTGACAAACTTTTAGGTCTTACCTCTATTTTAGGAGATGTACATGGGGTCGTGGGTATGTCGTAGCCTCGGGTCTGGTGCAAATATGGAACTTATTCTTCTTCTTCTTATTAAATAAAATGGTATTCTTCTTCTTCTTCTTCACAAGACTCCTCATCGATTTGTGGTACTGGTTCGTAGTCTCCCCTTCCGATTGCACTACAACTCTCTCTCTTTGTCATGGTCCTTATCCTTTTCTTCGACCAAAATATCTTCCCACTTTTTAGGTGCCCACACTCTTCGTCGATCTCACTTACTTCTCCCTAGATCATCTCATCTTGTTCTACACATTCTCCATAGACCTTCCTCCAGTCGACACCCATTCCCACCACGCACAATCTCTTTACTCGTTGAAGTTCATTATTAAGACCCCTTTTTCACACAATAACATCTTAATCCACAAATTCAAGGATTTTAAATACCTACGTCAAGGACCTCTAAAGAATTTCCTCTATGCTTCGTTGTATGATTTGACAGTGTCTACAACAAACTCAGTGATATATCCCTCTAGGATACTATCAACCCAATAGTTGACAACCCATAATATTTTATTATTCACACACTTTAGTTGTTGGATCAATGGAGGTTTCCATCTATCAGGTTCAACCCCTTGTACGTTTGTCTTCTGGAATGTCAACCTCAACAACGACTCATTCAACAGAATAGGAAACTTGCCAAAAAAAAATTCATGGATATCTGAATTGATATACTTACCCAACCACTGTCGAAGAGCTAGTCACAGATCTCGATTTTCTTCTTGAGAAAATTCCTTTGTCTTCTAATCTAGACACGCCTCAATCTCATGCTTCGATCAATTCCACATAAACATATCCCCTTCATAGTGATCCCAGTCCCGACAAAGGAACCATTTGTTGACACAATCTTAACATAACCCAGGTTCACATAACATGATACCAACAAAACCCAAGATACCAGCCTGAAAGGGATTTATCCCTTTCAGCAACAATTTCAAGGTAGATGATGTCTCACTCGAGGTACCTATGGGGACTGCATGAACCAAGTTTCTACAGTAATGAAGGGGAAATTTGCCATACAATACATACAAAGCTTTGACAAAGCTAACTTTGAAAGATCAGAAACTGCGACAGAGATTTTCAAATTCATCCAAGACATTAAGTAAATTCATGGAAACATAGATATTCATTCAAGTAACATTTAATCCATTCATACATTCATAGTTATCCCTTGATGCATTAATAAGCAAATAACAATTCAACACACACATCATGCACAATCATACACCATATATTTAACGTGGAAACCCAAGACGAGAAAAACCATAGAAGTGATCGTTATTATGAAATAGTCATAGCTTGAGTAGTTAGGCTTGCACACACAAACCACATACATATCCTCAACATATTTGTTACTTTAGATTTGCACACATAGCCTATAGATTGATCTTCATACCTTGCAACTCTAGCTCAACTTATACTTCAGCAAAATAATACATTCACTACTCGACAAAACACAAAAGGTCGATATTCTTCTCAAAGACTCTTTAACCCCAAAAATATCAACCTGTTACATATTTATAGGCCCACTGATGACCCTTTTTCCCCGCGTCCACTATTTGATCCCATATATGTAAGTGGAAAAAATTCCTAACCGTCTAACCAAGCTTTTAGTTGGAATTCATCAAAACAACTAGTTTTCCTTAATTCTTGGCTGAAACTTCGGAGCAGACCACTTCATTGTGGCCCCATCCACACTTTGACTGAATTCACAAAATTGACACCCAAAATATCCCTAAAATTTATCTATGGACAACAATTATATAATCATTCTTTAGTTTTCTTATTATATGATATTTAATTAATTTTATAAAGACATGGCCCTAATCAACACAAATGAGCCCATACATGATATAACCCTTGGACTAGAAACTCTAAGTGACTTCCTTAACCACCTATTCCATTATGGAGAGGCAATATTGGAAATCATGACTACCCCCAAGGAACCGTGGAATGAACTGCATCATTGATCTTCCTTCTTACCTCAAAACATGGGTATACCCATTCAGATGGCTCAATAGTGTGCCATCAAAAGCAAATATTTTATCCCTCACGACCACGTCAATTGGTTCAAAAATCATTTTCTTGATCTTGATGCTTTCGAAAGGTACAATAAGTTTCTTATCAATAGTGATTGCACTCTCATATTCATTATCACATACATTCTTATGCTTTTGTACTCACATCATGTGTACATGATTTCTGTCATCAAAAGGTCCACAGGTCCCATCCAATAGTATATCATATTGATCCTACATATAGGAAATGCATTCCCTCTATTTACTTTGTATTTATCTTATTATCTTGTTAATATCCATGAGGCCCCCATCCCTCAGTAAAAACAATCACCAATGACAATGTTGTTACCAAGCAATAGCATGATCCCCCATGGGTGTGCACACCATTACAACCCCCTCACATTTTGACACCCATGATGCCGAACTAATAAAGGAATATGATATTTCCCCATACATTTCCCAAAAAACCACATTCATATTTATTATTGCACCTTGTCGATCCCCCCTCTAGATTCCTCGACACAAGTTAGGGTCATGATTCACATACAACCTATCATCCCCATCATGATCAGTAGACCATATTCATTTCTTTATATATCACCAACCACTAAGAATACCATAAAGTGTTCTCACCCTCTGAACACACCAATATCGTCTAATCATCCTCGCAAGGACACTATGCATGGTATTCATGCATTATGCACCCATCTTCTTGTTTGTACAAAAAAATCATAATTCATTTAACATAAATCAGTTCCCCAACTCACTCAAAATGTGGAACACCATTACATTATATTATTATTTTTGGTAGCACCACCTAGTCACCCTTGATCAATATACTTGTTTCCATAACCCACCAATACATTCAAATTTTCATATAGATTCACTACATCGATATTAACAGTCATATGATAAAAATCACCTCAAAAAGCAATTTGCAATATGTTCACCTTCACTACACCTTGCATTGTTGTTTGAAGAATGTTTCCATACACTAGTGACCTATTTTACTCTAATTAAGGGAAGTCATGAGCCCCACACTTACCAACATGTCTTGTTTAAGCTATATCATTGTCCCATTTGGTTACAAAATGTTCTTGGTTCTCATGGTAAGACCATCATCTTACCACCTTCTTTAGCTCTCATCGATGTCAGGTCCCTTTATTTTGAGAGTACGTTAAGGTACTTATTTTTTTATCTTAGGTTCCCTTCTCATCAAAATAAGGGTTCACCTTGGACCGAGTAGAGAGAGTAATCATGGATCTCTGTCTCAGTAGTCTCCCCTATGTTCAATATCAACTAGTTTCTCACATCATGGGGATTCACATGTTTCGATGGTTGCAATGTTCACAATTATTGTTAAATTCAATTATTAATATGACATAAGCAAGTTTCCCACTTGATAACTTCATCATTATTCAGGCCCCCCACCCTAGTGGGTTGTTTACAATCATCGACAATTTCTCTCTTATGAAACATCAACATCATCACAAGTCTAGTACACATTTACTCATGATGAGATTGAATCTAACTTCATATCTGTTTTTTGAATTTTTATATTTGAACCTTTGGTATCCTTTTGTTGTAATTCAATTTGACATCATTTCAAAATCATAGCAATTCTTGTCTTGTTTGTACAAACAATAATTCTTTATGTGTCACCTATCAGTTATTTGCTTCAACAGTCATCACCAATAATATCCTCCATGTGGGTAGTCCTTTACTCTCAACAATTTCCATCTTACTATCATAGTTTGGAATATCAACATGAGGGCAAGAAAAAAAGATGTATTTCCACTATATATATTCTTCCTAAACTCACACATCAAGGGTATTTTGTTATCTCCCAACTCTCATGCACATGTGACATTTTGGTAATTGTTGTAGAAGGACATCATCAAAATACATCATGCAACTCATTAGAATCATCTTCGTCCAATTTAGAATGGGAATTGAACCTTAGAATGGTTAAAGTCCATAATTTTTTACAATCACATGAATATTCTCCAAATACCCTCGCAAATCCACATGGGTAAAGTCTTGAAACTTGTACGGTTGTACTAGTGGACATACCATTAATTTTTTTGTGGAAAATTCAAGGATCACAACCAAATTTTACCTCTAAGAATTCGAATTAGTCTCTTTAAAAGTTTGGGAGCATTCAATTACCCCATACTTCTACCTCAAACATCACTTCATGAGATGGGGCATTCACTTTGAGAACTAGATGTTTGAAGGCCTCCATTTGGCATATAAAAGGAAACCACGACCATGAATTCCTTAAGATAAATTTAGGGAAAGGTTATGTTGCAAGAATTAGTTTGATATCTCATCTTTCACACTCCTTATCATCATTAGTATCACAAAACTCCCTTAAGTTGTTCCTCAAGAAGCAAGTGTTTCTCCTCATCATTCCACGTTAGTTACTAAGGAATTTGAGAAAGTCCAAAAGAACCCATCTTTAAGGGAGAATGTTGGATACCATTGGAGGTGCATTCTTCTAGGTGACACCATTTGTATACAAGATTTTCCATTGGACAATACTATATGGTTGAAGCTAACTCATTCTCTTTGTTTTATGGTATTTAGCACTTGCAATATTTTATTTCATTCTTGTTTATTGAGTTTTGCTTTATCTTGTTAATGCATGGTCTACTAATCATGAATCACATTGTTTCCTTGGTTACAACCAACAAGGATAGGGATGATTGTTCACTCTTGTGACATTTTTCCCCAGACATGCATAATTCAAGCATAGGAAGCTAAAGATTAGGAGCTGGTACTTTGTTTTCCTAACATACTTTCTTGCATGTTTTAGTGGCAACCCTCTTCATCAAATGCTATAAGGGAGTACATCTATTATAGGGATACCTTTTTATTTACCGGATTTAGATGCGATGATTAGGACTAAGTTAGGATGGGTAAGATAACACCTTTATTTGTAATTGTTTTATTGATTTAACAAAGTTATGGAGTTGACATCCTCCTTAATAGGGAAAATTTTAGGGGTGAAATTCATCCCATGGGCTATTTTTTTACCTTTTTTACAAAAAATGATTCACCATTTTCCATTTTTTTCTAAATTGATTCGCTGAAATTCCACAGGATGAATTTTTTTAACTCTAAAAATCACCAAAATTGTCGAGAAATTATATAAATCCCTTTGAAATTTTAACTTAAAAAAAATATTGCCCAACATTTTATGTTTGGAAATTTAAGAATTAGTAAGAATCACCAAGGTTTCTACACTTTAAGAAAAATGTGGGTTTTTAAAATTTTACCTTCTCCTTATCTTCCTCTTCCTTTTTCTCAAAATCCAAATAGGTAAAAATGATCAAAATAAAGATCAAAAGAGAAATTGATGACATAACAAGAAGCTTAAAAATTTGCAATAAATCCTTTTAGACAAATAGGTTCACCTCTAAAGCAAATTACTAGCCAATTAAACTTTGATCTCTGAATTGCCGTTGAAAATGAGTGATTTATCGGAGTTGCAACTACTATGATGAGAGAACCATCTATTACCTCAAGTCTAATGGAAAATTCAACTTTTACTTGAACCTTAGATGAATTAACTTTACATGCAATAGACACACAAGTATAAACTACTACCGTGCATTTTTATCATGGTTGCAAGCTAAACTACTATTATTGGCAACTGTTACACATTTGTTCCCTAGATACACATGAAAAAAAGGAGGACATGGGACTTGGATACTAAAGAATAGGTGGCTAGTGAGCTCAAATCTTGCAGCTTCCAAGCACCATGATTATGCAAACATGACATGTGTTACATCTGCTAATTTAAATAAGGTGATTAGATGTGATTGACACCTCACATTTTCTCTCTTGTGGCCTCTTGCGTTCTTCCCACAAAGATCTATGTACACAGGTACATTGTCTAAGGTAGTGTTTCCTCTTTGTTAGCTTGGATAGTCTTTCATGACCTTCCCAACCTATCTTGATAGTATTTCAAAATTGGTATCATTCAATGGGTGTCAAGCTCTTATGAAAAAACTACATATTAGACCTAAATAGTTTCACAAATCGATTATGGAATGGTTTCATCTCTAAAGATAAATATGAATAATAGTCATTATGAAATTTTTATATCAAGCTATTCCACCATTTTTATATAGATTACATAAAGTTCATACAAAAATCATGAGATGCGACCTTGGTTGATGGCTAGCCTAGCCAGGAGCACTCAAAATAAGAAACATGGACGCCATTTATTATATTCATATGATGATACTGCTTGTGATATGATCACTAGCCTCGACTTACTATCAAAATAGCTAGGAGGGTCATGTGAGGCTTTAGTGGAGAAGTGGCGCCACATAAAATAAAATAAAAATAAAGATTATTAAAAGCATAGTATGGAATCTGAATTAATATAAAGTAAAGCATTCTACTTAGGACAAAAAAAATTATGATAGTAAAGAAAGCAAAATCTCCAATTCCTTATAAACTTTTATTATTTCTTTAATGTTGGTTGATAATTATGAATTGGGAACCAATGACTGTACTACCGGTTGAAAACATCAATAGACGTTGAGAAGTAATTACACAAATTGTAAGATGATCTAAAAGTTATAACTCATACAAGTAATTACACAAACTGTAAGATATCTTCTTGGATGATATCTTCCATTGGACCGTTGTTATTTCTTCATAGTAATTCATATCTTCTTGGATGATATCTTCCATCACCTTATGTGAAGAAGTGTATAGTTTTCATGCATCATATGATTTATGTCATACATGTTGATGGCATATAACACCAAAGCAATGGCATGATTATTAAACCTAAACAAAGTCCATATATAAAACCATACCAACCTTTTCAATTTTTGGAAATTGGTCACGGATAATCTTCAAAACCATTAATAGATCTATGAAAACAATTGACACATGCGATTAGTACTTTGTACAAAATCTTTAATTTAATTGGTTACTTGATGCAAAGCAAAATTTTTATTTAATAAATCAGTTGTTTAATGTAAATCATTATTAACTAAATAAAGGCTACGTGGTAGCCAGTCTCTTCTACTTAATTTAAGAATAACTAAATTACAAAATATAAAGAAAAAAACATTAATTAAAATAGTTTTATAATTTATTTCTTATATTATATAATTAAAAATATCAAATTTATTATTATATAGTTTGATATTGATAATATTTTTAATATTTAAAAAAATATTATATAATTTGCCATATAAATTTCAATATTATATATACAAAATAATAATAAAAATAAATTATAGCATTTTGAATAGTATTTTATTGCACTCATTAACTAGGAGATAAGATTGTAGGTAAATTAAATAAATGATCTTTTATATGTATAATATTTTGAATCATATTTTATTGCATTCATTAAATAAAAGATGATATTATAGGTAAATGAGCTTGATTTTATTAAGCTAATTTGAAAAAAAAATATTAAGAAATATGTATTTATTGATAAAAGTTAATAATATTCCTTCCTAAAATAAAATTGACATATTAAATATATAATTGTTTTGATGCTTAGATATATATATTAAAACTTTTTTAATAGTCAACTAGTTCTTACTGCTTTTAATTGTTTGGATGCCTAAAAAATATATATTAAAGCTTTAATAATCAATCAACTAGTTCTGGTCACTCATAACCCTAATAAGTGATTAAGCAAAGTAAATAATTATATGTTGAATGCAAATGTTAATAAAAATTAAATATCAATGTAAATGAACATTAGTATTTTTTCACATCAATCATATAAAAAGTGCATATGGAATTTTACAATGGATTACTTTAAAAAAAAAAAATTGTTTAAGGACAAAGGAACTAGGAATTTAGTATTTAGCTAAGAAAATATAAGAATTGATAATAATGATGATGGACATCTGAATGTAGCATATATTTTATTAGACACATGTCATTGATGAGCAAACATTTTAGGTATATTTCGTATATAAAATTGATTGTATAATTGTTAGACTATATTGTCATAAGCACTTATTATTATTGTTATAAAAATGGTTTTCATTTTATTATTTCAAATTTTAAATAAATGCATATATTGTAATAAATAATGTACTGAGGGATACATCATTCGCAGGTCAGGTGTTATCGGTCGTACACTCCAAATTAAAATCACATTTGAGGATTAACTTTTAGAGTTTGCTTATGCATTGTGGTTTAATCCTTCGATAATAAATTAAATATGTATATTATAGTGTTTAATGTAGAATATATGACGTCATTAGGACGATGGGAATGGGTCGACGATTTCGTCCGACGTTAGACTACTCCGTCTACCCAGCGTCACCGTCGACTCCTCCCGGCATTCGGAGACAGGCACATCAACCCAGCACATCAGCCAAGAAGTGGGTCCATCCCGAATCAGCTTCTGAACGTGATCGACGTCCTCTGCTTCTTGCCGTCTTGTCGCCGCAGCCAGCGCCCCCAGCAATTACTCCACCACCCCGCGGGTTGGTGGCTACTCCCTCGTCGACTCGAGTTGCATCCATCCCCTGCTCCCTCCAACAATACTCTGCATCCATCCCCTGCTCCCTCCCGGCTTCGAACCAGACCTTCCGGCTGCTGCATCCATACTCTGGTTCCCGCACAGCTTCCTGCAAAACGGATTCAAAATGAAGGTTGCAGAGATCACAATATTAAGATATTATTCATCATGCCTCAAGCAAGGACGATTTTGAGGGCAGTTTCAATAGATATCTGCAAGAATTTTGCTGCCTCTCTTTGCTGTCTTCAGTCAGAAAATATATGAAATATGAGAGTACAAATCAGATTGGAAGGATACAAAAATCCATGGCCTAGGGCTTGTTTCCCTTACATATGAGGCTTAAGCTCCCTGCAATAAATGTAGGCTTGAAGATGCTACTGTCTAGAATGTATGACAGTTCCTAAAATATCATTTCCTACTACGTTTTCCTGCATAAGAGAGGGGAAGCTTGGGGATATCAATGGTTGGAAAATCGCTTAAGTTATGTGGCCATAAAACTTTCCTTTGTGCATTACCAAATAAGTTCAATCAGTGAAATAATATGGCTGTTCATGCATCATAAGACGATTTCCAAAAATATCTATTGTACAATGCTGTCCAAGAGCCCCAAAATCTGCACTCTTAGCCCTAGAATCCATATCATAAATATCATAGATAGGATCCCCCTCAAAACAAAAACACTTTCTATCCCATCCAAGTTTTTTAGTATGGAAAAGAGCATCAATATTTTCAATCTCATGGATGCCGTGCTCTTTAAATGAGGAGGTGACCAGATCCAAGGGTTCCTCTCCATATTCTTCTTTTTCCAAATCATCAAATGATTTATAACATAATCTGGAACTTTGAAGAACACTACAACTTACCAAACCCTTGATATCTTCACTGTATGAAATGGATGTTTGTATTCTTTCAACAATGTCATCCTCATGATGTGATTCTTTTGTGAAGAAGGGGGTGGATGTGATTCCCTTTGCAACAATATTTTCATACTATTTTAATGCCCCATCATCTAAGGCCAATGCAAATGTCATAATCACAACATCCTCATGAACACATCTAAGATGTACCATAACTCTCATGAAAGATGCAACATGCAATATAGTTGAACCAATGCCCCCAAGAAATAACCTAATTTGGATCACATAACTCATTTTGAAACCCTAGCATGGATGAATCTAGTTAGGGCATCCACACCTATTGAAGTAAACCCTAAACTAGGGTTTCATTCAAAAAAAAGAGCAGCAACAGTCTTTCTTTTTTATGAATTAGGGTTTTACCCTGGCTCCTCTTTTCTTCACCGAGAAGCTACCAATATTCATGGGCAGTCGAATTCTCTCACGGCAGTTGTCCCTCCTTCTCTGGGTAGCCTCCTCTAGGGCTCGACCTCTCTTCTAGACCCTCGGGCAGCCTACAGCAGCAACCCGGGAGGGTTCCGGGTCTTTGCACTGCAAAATCGTGCCTTCTTCCAACTCTGCATCAACTTCAATGACAATTTATTCACTAATTGGCACAAACAACTCTTCTTCATGACCATACAAGATGGATGGCTCGTAGAGCATCATCTAATTTCGATTGAACATTAGATGAATCCCCAAATACATTGGTCAATCCAATTTGGATGTGTTTTCTCCAATTTGCTTGAAGAGAGTGTAGGGGGAATACCTAAGCAGCGTGAACTTCTTGTCCTTCTCCTTGAAGCACCATTTTTTAAGATAAACCCAAACTTTGTCTCCAATTCAAAATTAATGATCTAGGTGGTGTTCATCATCCCTAGTCTTGTTCTTTTGCTAACTCTTTTGCAAAGCTTCGCAATCTAAATCATGAATCTTCCAGATGTGAATGATGAAAGTGATAACTTCCCCCAAGTGTAGTAACATCCTTCTTCATCATCATGTTAATAAAAAGACCAACAATAACCAATGGATCCTTAGGTAGGATTGCAAGGCATATTTTAAAAGGTGAAGTGCCTATCGCATTGTGCATTCTATGATTAAAACTACGTTGCACATAAGGGATGTTGGTATTCCAAGTCTTCTAATGTGGATGGTTAAAATATCAAATATGCAATAGTATACTTTGAAGGGATTTACTCAGTTGCTCATCTGTCTCTGAATGGAAGGGAATTTTCATTTTCAACATGGTGTCCATCAATTCCAATAGCGCTTACCAAAAGTATCTTATGAATCTGCTATTGAAGTCAAAGATGATTGATGATGATAAACCAAAATGCTCCAAACTCTATCGAAGTACTATGTTTCATGTAGCGCTAAAATTATCTTCTTGCAAGGTATCATAATTGTTATTTTCCTAAAGCAATGCACTGCTAACACAAGGTAGCTATAGCCCTTATCAATGGTTGGTAGGCATACAAGGAAGTCCATCTGAACTGACGTCCATGGTTTCGTCTACACTCAAAGTACAATGTACATTCTTGGGTTCCAATTTGGTTGCTCTGATATGCCATTCTTGGCCAGTAGAAATACATCTACAAACTAGCGATTGTCTATTTCACTCCAAAATATTTTGCAACCTTCATAATATCTTAAGACTGTGATCTCTCTGGAGAATATTGGAACATTGCAATTCTCCTATCCAAACATATCTTTATTTTCCAGGCAGGCAAAAGCAAATCAAAATCCACCTCAAAATAAAAATAAGAATCAGCGTCCAAATAAAAATCAGCGACAGAATATTCAGAAGATCTCTGCAGAAAAGAGGGAAGTTCACCCTAATGTGTCTGTGATGACTAGAACACAAGTAATTCTAATTGTAAAGAGTGGGTTCAGCAAATATTGACAAACCTTGATTTGTGTTTTTTTAAAGAAAGGCCAGTCTGTATTAGACTACTCCTTATTTCAGAGCTTTAACTCATTCTCAGTATTTGTCTTTGAAGTGAAATAAGGCTGTCGAACGAAGTTAGTTGATACGGTTCCTTATTATCTTTGAAAGGCGTACAAGCTCTTTGTGTAAGCAAATCTGTCGTCTGATACTACAGCGATTCTACTTTCGGAGGCCCGCGATATTGTGTATGTGCAGAACTGTTTTGAATCCGTTTTGCAGGACGCTGTGCAGGAACCAGAGGATGGATGCAGCAGCCGGAAGGTATGGTTCGAAGCCGGGAGGGAGCAGGGGATGGATGCAGAGTATTGTTGGAGGGAGTAGGGGATGGATGCAACTCGGGTCGACGAGGGAGTAGCCACCAACCCGCGGGGTGTTGGAGTAATTGCTGGGGGCGCTGGCTGCGGTGACAAGACGACGAGTAGCAGGAAATCGTCGATCACATTCAGAAGCTGATACGGGATGGACCCACCTCTTGGCTGATGTGCTGGGTTGATGTGCCGGACTCCAGACGTCGGGAGGAGTTGACGGTGACGGTGGGTAGACGAAGTAGTCTAACGTCGGGCGAAATCGTCGACCCGTTAGACTATTCCTTACATTTCTACCTTTGGACACGAAATGACAGCAAACTTAATGACAATGTAATGATTATAAAATAAGAACCTATCCAATAAACTGTTAAATAAATCAATTTTAATAAGTATTACAAAATATAATAAATAAATTATGAAGTTAAACTTTGCTAAATATAAAAAATACTTTTAAGTCAACGCCTGTTATACATAGTCAATGCCAAAACGATTACATAATAACCTACCGCAGGGATAATAAATGAGAATGTCATAAACACATAACATAGTTAAATATTCAAAGCCAAATGGATGATTCTGATATAGATGTTTGCATTTAAAACATATAATTTTGTTCAAGAAGAAAAAATATGCAATCAGATAATATTTTTCTAGAAAGAACGATGGATAAATTTAAGAATAAATTATTTATTTTTTAATTATCTTTTAATAACTAATAGTTCATATTTTTAGTAATGTATTTAGATAATATATTTATAGAAAGAATGATGGGACTTGAGTGGAATAACCATATTAATAAGCATTCCATGAAGACGTACATCGAAAGGGATATACTCTCACCCTCCAAAAGTATAAGGGAGGATTCTATTCATCTCAATGTAAATACATTTAACATTGCACCAAATATTATTATAGTTAAATTGCACCTTTTTGTTTGTTGTTATGATTTTTCCTACGTTTGCTCATCTATCTACTATTTTGGATGGGAGTAAACTACTTAATCGACCATTTGCACCGATCAGACGACCTAGCTCGCGTGAGCAGTCACATCCGACGTTGTCGGTCGTTCGATCGGTGCAAATGGTCAGACAAATAGGTCAATCTCTTTGGATGTGCTCTTGTCATTTTCAAGATATTATACAAAGGGAAACAAATCTAGATGTGATTTTTCATTTTCATAAAAACCATTCACGCTTTTTCCATACATAAATTGAAGTAAACATAAATAATTATATCATTACACCGTTGATAAGTTTCAAACATTGTGCACCATAAATCAACTTCAAGAAAAACTAACTTAATTATTTTCCTTCTCAACAAATATCATGGTAGTGGTATGAGGGCGGTCCTTGCTCAGGGCCATGCTAGGAGGGCAGTGGTAGTTTGAGGGAGGTGGAAATCGAATTAGATATCACAACTAAGGGTTAATATTTTTTCCTATAAATAATGTTAGCATTAATACTACAACATCTATAAATTAACACTTGCATAGTATTTCAATTCTTCAGTAGCCAAAACATAGGAAAGTAGTGAGCTACTTTGCATTTGTCTTGGGATTAGGGAAAATAAAAATTGAAATGTTCTAATTGGTTAATTAAAAGCTTCCACATATGCTAACCCAAAAAACATTAGGAAAACTTAGGAAATGATTGGTTCATGCCTAGAACTAAGTGTCGACTCTTGGTATAAGACAACAAGCCATGGTTAATTAAACATTCTCACATATCGCTAACTCAAAAAACATTAAAAAACCTTCAAAAATGCTTTATTCATTCTTAGAACTAATTGCCAACTATTAATAAAAACTAACCAAATTCGTAAAGTTCCTATACCTTGAAAGACAAGGATCATAAAGAAAATATTTAATATATATATTAAGTAATTATTGAATCATATTTAAACAAAAATGTTTGAAATATAAAATAAATGATCATTTTCTCTTTGAAATTATAATGTTAAAATGTTTTTGAAAAATGAGTTAATTGATTTTCTTTATTATTGTGTGAATATTAAATTATATGATTTTTTATTATTATATAATAATAGAGTTATAATAAATTCAAGGAGAAGGTATCCAAGATAGATAGTGTAAGTGGATAACTTAAAAAATAAAATTATATATATATGAATATAAAAGGTAATAAATAAATATTTATTGGTTATGTTAAATGGTGATTAATTTTAAATTATATTATATTTTTTTATTTTTAAATATTCAAAATATGATTTAGAATATTTTAAAATATAAAGTAAATAATCATTTTTTCTAAATTATGTAAAAAGTTAGAAAATAAGTTTATTGGTTATAACTTTTTCATTTCTAATTTTCCTTTATATAAATATATAGAGAGAGAGGGGGGTAGTGGAGTCATAGAGGATCTAATGATGTAAAATTAGATAAGATAGTGTGTAAGTCTATACAATGAGGCCAATATAATTGGTAAAGCCTATTTTGGAAAAAACATTGTTTGACACAAATTTTGAGATGAAGATACGAATAGAAATAGAAATTTTGAGGTGAATAAAAGAACACAAATAAACATATAAAATTTTCAACGAGCACAAATCCTAATGCATGGGTAAATTCACTTGAAATAAAGAATGAATTTTAAGATAAACTAGACCAACACATAATGAATCACAAATATCAAGGTGTGTCAAACAACACAACAAAATGTAATGTGAATCTAAGACATTTAGAAAAAATATGTAAATAATCACTATTACATACGAAAGTAACATGTTATACAACAACATATTGATGTGTATGTAATAAAAATAAAAATATAGAATGGCGTAAGTTTCAAAATTTTGCACATCTTTTTTCCTAATTTTTTTTCAAAAGATTTTTTATACAAAAATTTGTTTTCTATGATATTGAGAAAACATAAACATTTTGCTACAAACCAATACGACAATGATGGTGTGGTGTTGTTGTTAGGGTGTTTNTACATACATACATACATACATGCATATATATATATATATATATATATATATATATATATATATATATACAACTTTTGTTTTAGGCTAACCTTTATACTGGTTATAGTCCCAAGATAGACATTGACCTAAATCAAATGGTGGGAGGAACCTAAATGATTATTAATTGAAGTTGTGGAAATCACATAAGATGGAAAGGGGCTCTTGTTAAATGAGAATCATGTACCCAATTCATACACATAGTAAGCTCGGGAAGGGAAAAAGTGACTGGAAAACGCTTCATAAAGTAAACCAAAGAATGAAATGTAATTCACCTTATACCTACTTCATGAAACTTGTAATTCTCCCCCCCAAGCATAATTTTCCTCCATGTATGATCTGATATGGGGAAAGGGAAGACTAAGAGGCATTCTTGGGAAGAGGTTATTATTGAAAAATTAGAAAAGATATTGTTTCCATGGGTGAGGGGATTGATTATTGTTTGATCGTTGGGAATTTAAACCTTGAGCAAGATATTTGTCTTGATTTTGAATTTGTGGGAGTATCTTGCTAATTCCTCTAGCCTAATATATGTTGGTTGAAGAGGATGGGAGTGTACTTGACCTTTTGAGGATACTAACGTTCATTTGTGCCTAGCAATTATTCATTTTTGGGCCCTTAGGGCATTGTTTTTGTGCATGATACTTGCTAGACAAGGGCAATATTTAGGGGCTAGAGTGGTAGCAATATCCTTACATGGGGGAACCACCATCAAGTATGCTTCCTAACCAATAGGGGGTATTCATGTAGGTTTCTAAGTGTTAGTAAGATCCATATACAATATAACCTTGTGAGGTATGGGGGTATCATAATTCTAGGAACTTCTCCATCATGTAATGATGATCAATAGATGTTTTGTCCTTGATTTTATATGTTTGAAAAGATATGTTGTCTAATCCTTGATTTGGTATATTGGACAACATTGGATGTCTAATCCTTGATTTGGTTTGTTAGACAGATTTGGACGCATGATATCTGATGTTTTCTATGATATTGAGTGAATAAACTTATCTTACACCCTCATTGAGATTGATATCTACTCAATAGGTAACACCTAGGTTTAGGCGGTTGTGTTGCTTGGGTAGAGAGATGATCCTTGGATTAGATCCCCCCTTTAGTTGATAGCATGGTATTGGAGTACTAGTTTGGACCAATGGTTGGTCTTCAACAAGGTGAATAACTATAGCTACCTAATGTTTCTATCGCTATAGTTTTATATGCTTTGATGATCTATCTAGTTATTATATTATGGGTGATTTGTTGGATTATTCAATTATGATTATGGTTGTTGTTTTAAATTAATTTGATGTGACTAAGTCAACTCATTGTAATTAAAGAGAAAAGTGTGCATTTGATTGATGGTAGAACCCTATTAGCTAGGCTTGTTGGGTTGGGCTATTACAAGGAGTCATTACATAATAAAAATGATATACATGATCATCACAATATTCTATCGATAGAGTACACTTTTCCTAGTACAATTTTCATAACAATAATGATTATTATTTTGCATAAGCATGCAATTAAACTATACAAATAGGTAATACAAAAATAGAAGATGTTCTGGGATGGGCACCATGTTTTCTAAAAACCAAAAGGCTTACAAAACAAAGTTTGCATTTTCAAATTAAACTAGACAACAACAACTAGTATATATTTGATAGAAGGAGCATAATACAATTATACATACACACATATATATATATATAGATAGATTCAACAAAAAAATGTTGGATGTATGCTTGTCAAGGATCTATGTCGACTTGTTTCATCTCTATATTCTCAAGCTCCAAATCTTCAAACTGTTGTGAGATTGTTCATCTTCTTTGATGGCTACCAGAGTGGAACCCAAAGACTTGCTATAATTTGATGTTATGTATTGGGTTCCTTTGATGATATTTTTCGTGGTGGGTTTAAGGTTCAATAAATTTGAGTCCAAGGCCTATATTTTTCTCCATTGTTGCATGAATATATCCATTATTTCATAATTGTGCAAGATGATGATAGGCATGCTCCTTATTTTTAATAGAATTGGTGAAAGAAAGCATGGTAGTCTTATTTTCATTGATGTATTCCTCCTATATTTGAAGGATTTTATTCATATTGAGGATGTCCCATTGAAAATTCCCATGAAAAATTAGGGAATCCATGGATTGGATTTCCTAGGAAGACTCAAGTCAAGACAGGGAGAGCCCAAGAGAATGTATCTCTTAGGTCCGTTGAGATATGTAGTGGCAGAGTTACCAAATTTTCACCATAGAACGTCCTTTAATCTATTACTGTCATCAATTTTAAACAAAGGACCACAAGCATATATATCAAATATACAAATAAGGAATGAATTCACCTTTAGAGAATGCTAAAGGTGGTTCATATTAAGTTCATGGTTTACAAGCCCTAAACCATTGAGATAACCACCATCCAACTACAACAAAAAATGGAGTATAATTATGTGAATCATAGAATAATGAAACAAACCCAAGAGGTGTGACACCTCTTGGTGATGTTGGAATCAATCCAAATTATAATATGACAATCTAATTAATAAAAAAGGACATAGGGTAAGGAGAATACTATGGGTAGAATTTATCCAAGACTATATATCACTGACAATTCCTAAACCATGGAGATAATACCACCATCAATTTGTTTAAAAAAAAACATTGAACAATTAAACACACATTGGATGTGCCACCTTATACACAAAAAAACACCTGTCCGTGATGTCAAGATCAAACCAATACTTAATGACAGTCCAAAGGATCAAATGGAACACACACCCAAAAGGTAAGGCGAATATACCCGAAATTGTAAGAATTGTTTGCAAAATACATCTAATTTATAAGATCCCTAAAAGTCTAGAAAATCCACAATTTCCATTTAAAATTAAACTATAAACTTGGACAATGGGTACCTACTTCAACAAAAATAATGTTGCTAGGACTGAGAGCATGCTCCTTCTCGAGTTGGGCCTAGTGAAAATTTTTCATTGTCCTGCCTTTGACATCAAATATTGATAGAGTTGATTCAAAACTAAATGATGGTGTTGGGCATGGAATGTGTGGTTCCATCACATACTTTTCCTAGAGTATAAATGCACAATTAAACCTACTATGTGTTGTGTGGTATGGCATATGTCTTAGGGAAATTTGATTCATGGTGTATACCTTAAGGGATGTGAAGGTGGAAATCCTTCCTAATTTTTATCATTTGTCCCTCGTTAACACTAATGATAAGTTTTTATGGTGATTCAATTTTTCATTAGTACCCCAAAGAATGTGGAAGAACTCAATCCAACTTATAAATCAAGAGGATTCACCTGTGATCTTGGTTACTATCTAAAATAGATAGCTTGGTAACAACTTGTGCCTTTTGTTCATGGGCTTGATTAAGATTGTTGAGTCTCCAAAAAAATTAGTGATTACACCTTAACAAGGTAAATATTCTATAGCCCATGATGCAGAGCATAAAATTTGGTTTGATTATTGGTCATGATCCCAAGACCCAATGTTTTGCAGTCTTAGCGGGACATATACCTTGGGCATCACCCCTACCCATGAGATAAGTTCGATAGACTTAGTGAGGAAACCTATCATGTAGCAGATGAGGCACTCCATGGTGTGATATGGGAGCAAGGCACTGCATATTGGATGGGCACTCTTGAGAAAACATGCGGTGAAGGCTTACATTGCAGGGGAATCCAACAAAAATGTTAAAAAAGGAATTAGGTACGAGATGAAGTGGACCCAAAAACATGAGTTGGGAGCCATGGAATTTCCTGTCGACAAATGTTCCAAAGAGATGGGCATGTGGTGGCAAGGTATCCATTTCAAGGTATTGCTTGGAAAGATAGGGGTGCCAATACTGTGCAATAAGAATCAACTAAGTAGGCATGTTGGGAGGCATGTGTACCAAGACGTCGAGAGATGGTTTCCCGTGGAATTTCACAATGGAAAGCAATCCTATATAAGTACATGTTGGAATCCCCATCAGTAGACATGGTTTGGAAGACAACAAAAAGGATGAAATGGTGAATAATACGCCCAACTAACCTAATGGTGTAGGATGTGGCTGAAGTGCTCAATAATTAAGGGTAGAGAAACATCGAAAAAGAATTGGGAAAATGATGTGGACCCAAAGGAAAGCCATACCAATTGCGTGTAAGGGCACAGACAAGGGACATGACCCTTGGGTGCATGGTTGTACACTTGTATAAATAAGGAAAATGATGGGAGATGAGAAATATAAACAAAGTGAGAAGTAGAATCATAGAATAGAAAGGGGTGCACCTAACATAGGAACTAGGCATAGGTCAAAGAAGAGGTAGACTTTGGTTAGTTCAAGTGCATGGTGGCATAGTGAGAGTACAGTTCATATGTCGCACGAGACAGACCTAGGAGAGATATAGAGGAGTCATAGATAGGAGTAAATCACTAAGAATCAATGAGGGTAAATTCATGGGGAACCTTGTGTATGTGGAATCGCATTTGTTTTGGGTGCACTTCCAGAGAAGCAGTCTGCATGTGCTCTATTGACATTTAACTCACCCTTGTGTGTGTGTACACTCACACACACACACACACGTATGTATATATGTATATGTATATCTATAGGTATACGTATACGTATACGCATATGCATACACATACATATACATATATACATAAACATACATACATATACAAATACATATGGACATATACATACACACACACACACACACACACACACACACACACACACACACACACACACACACACACACATAGTCGTTCACAAACCCCCCAACGGGGTTGCTACATCCATAGGAATAAGTCATAGAGGGTCTCACCCCATTCGCTCTGATTACGGAGCTAACCCGATGGGAACATAAAGTGAGGCCCTTATATAGCAATGTATAGCTACCCAAGGATTTCACCNGTGTGTGTGTGTGTGTGTGTGTAATTATATACATACATGTAATCCCATTGGGTTAGCTCAAGTGGTCTAGTGTTGTAAGTTGTGAGAAGAAGGTCTCGAGGTAAAATCCTTGGGTAGCTATACATTGCTATATAAGGGCCTCACTTTATGTTCCCATCGGGTTAGCTCCGTAATCAGAGCGAATGGGGTGAGACCCTCTATGACTTATTCATATAGATATATGTATATATAGATATATGTATATGTATATACATATACATATACATATAAATATATGTATGTATGGACATATATATGTTTATACATATATGTACATATATATGTATGTATATACATATGTATGTATACATATATATGTACATATATGTATATACATATATATGTCTATACATACATACATATATATGTCTATACATACATACATATATATGTGTGTGTGTGTGTGTAAACATATGTGTGCGTGTGTGTTGGGTGCTCCCCTTCCTTGGGTGTGTGGCACTTCCCAAACACAACTCTTAGTCATTGAACCAACCCATAGTTGTGTCCTCCAAACTATGCCAGCTAACTCACACACCCTAACGATTAACTTGTTATGTTTAATTATCCTAAGTCTTATACTTAATACTTAGGTGAAATAACAAATAAATAATAATAACATATGTGTCGAGCTGTTGGTTGTGGAGCCTGATATTCCAGATTCAGAGATGACATTCAGTGGTGTTTGTACCCCAAGTGTACTGTATGCTCTACAAAAAACCATTGCCTTACAACAAGGTATTTTTAATGAAACGTTTATTTAATATAAAGATGTCGGAAGGTGGATCTGTTGCTGACCATTTAAATGAGTTTAATACACTTACTAGTCAGTGAAGTTTTGTAAAAGTGAACTTTGATGATGAGGTTAGGGATCTTCTAATCTTGTGCTCATTGCTAGAAAGCTAGAATAGCTTGGCCATGGTTGTAAGTAACTCTGTCACTAGTTCAAACACTCTTAAGTTTGATGATGTTGTTGGTGTTATTCATAGTGAGGAAATGCGAAGAAAAATCACAGGTGAGACATCGGGTAATGCGTTGACCATGGAGAGAAGAGGGAGACAAAATGAGAGAGGAAGGAGCCTAGGAAATCATAGCAATTCTAAAAAGGGTAGATCCAAGTCCAAATTCAGAAAAATAGAGTGCTAGAAATGTGGTAAGAAAGGACATTTGAAGAAAGACTACAAAACACCAAAGAAGAAAGGTGAGAGGCAGCAAGAGACTACTCAGGAAGCGAATGTAGCAGGTGATGTGTTACAAGATTCTTTGATTATTGCATTAGATAATACTAGAAATTACTGGGTAGTATATTTAGGGGCTTCATGTCAAGCTACACCCCATAGGAAATTCTTTCATGATTATGTTCAAGGTGGTTTTGGACATGTTTTATTGGGGGATGATGAACCATGTAAAATTGTTGGAAAGGGTAAGGTATAGATTAAGTTAAATAATGGAAGTGAATGGATGCTAAAGGATGCAAGGCACATTCCTACTATGAAAAGAAATCTGATCTCAACATGGAAGTTGGGAGATCTCAGTTGCTTATCTACGTTTGGAGAAACGTGGTGGAAGAACACTAAAGGATCACTGGTAATAGAAAAAGGAGATAGGGTAGGTACATTATATTTATGTCCTCATAATATTGATTATTATATCTTTGTAGCTTCCACAAAAATAGGTGCAGTGTTGTGGCATCATAGGCTTGGCCACATGAGTGAGAAGGGGATGTAGAGTCTCCACTCAAGGAAACTGCTTCTAGATCTGAAGCAGGTAAATTTGGAATTCTGTGAGAACTGTGTTTATGGAAAACAGAAGAGAGTTATATTTCTCAGGGTTGGGAAACAAAAGAAGAGTGAAAAGTTAGAGCTTGTTCATACAGATGTATGGGGACCAACTTAGGTACAATCTCTTAGTGGCTCTCGTTATTATGTTACTTTTATTGATGATGCAATTAGAAAACCTTGGGTTTATTGCATTAGACAGAAATATGATGTGTTTGATCCTTTTAAGAAGTGGAAATATTTGGTTGAGAATGAGACAGGAAAAAGGTTGAAATGTCTCATATTTGATAATGGAGGTGAATATTGCAGCAATTAGTTTGACAGTTACTATTCACACAATGGGATTCGTAGAGACAAGACAGTTCGTGGAACACCACAAGAAAATGGTGTGTCAGAAAGGATGAACCAGACGATCGTGGAGCGTGCAAGGTGTATGATATTGCATGCAGGGTTTCCCTGACAGTTTTGGGATGATGATGTACTATTGTTTATTTAATAAATAGAGGGACTTCAAGTGCTTTGGATGGTGGGATTCCATAGGAGGTATGGATAGGTAAACAGGTAAAATACTCATTCCTGAGAACTTTTGGTTGTGAATAATTTTTCCATATTGATAAAGATGATAGAACAAAGCTTGAAGCTAAATCCAAGAAATGTACCTTTATTGGATACGAGGTTGATGATTTTGGTTATCGCTTATGGGATTTTGAAAATCACAAAATAATTAGGAGTAGAGATGTAGTATTCAATGAAAAGGTTATTACAAAGATTAGTTGCAGGAAAAGAAAGTGGAAAAGGAAAACATAGTGTACACAATGCTTGATGAAATCAAAGAAAATGAAGTTCCAAAGGCACCATAAAATCAAGAGCAGCAGTAGGTACTTGAAACTCCTGCAAATGTAAGAAAATATACCAGGTTAAGTAGACCCCCTGAACGATTCTCTCCTTCACTGTATCATTTATTGATGATTGATTCTGGTGAACCAAAATGTTATGAAGAGGCAATGCAGGTAGAGACTAGAAATAAGTGGGAGCAAGGGATGGATGAGGATATGGACTCATTGGTAAGAAACCAGACTTGGGATTTGGTTAAGTTGCTTGCAGAAAAAAGAGAATTGCAAAATAAATGGGTTTACAGGTTGAAGGAATAAGATGGAGGCAAGAAGCGGTACAAGGATAGACTTGTTGTAAAGGGGTTTGCATAAAATAAAGGTATAGACTTTGATTAAATAGTTTCTCTTGTTGTGAAAATGAATCCAATTAGAACTATTTTAATTATAGTGGTGGTAGAATATTTGCATCTTGAACAATTAGATGTAAAAACAACCTTTCTCCATGGGGATTTGGAGGAAGAGGTTTATATCCAGCATCCACAGGGGTATGAGGTCAAAGGGAAGGTGAATTTTGTTTGCAAGTTGAAGAAGAGCTTGTATGGCCTGAAGCAAGCTCCAAGGAAGTGGTATTTAAAATTCGATAAGTTTATGACAAAACAAGGTTATGATAGATGTCATTCTGACCACTGTGTTTATTTAAAGAGGCTAGATAATGAAAGATATATTATCTTGTTATTGTATGTGGATGGCATGCTTGTTGTAGGGTTTAACATACATGATATAAATGTTCTCAAAAGAAAACTAGATAAATCATTTGTGATGAAGGATTTGGGTGCTGCAAAGAAAATCCTTGGTATGAGAATAACAAGAGACAGGAAAAATCACAAATTGGCGTTGTCTCAAGGTGAGTACATAGAAAAGGTGTTACAGAGGTTTAGAATGCAAAATCAAAAACCAGTTAGTACACCTTTAGCTAGCCATTTCAAACTACGTAAGGAGATGTGTCCAGAGCCACAGAAGGAAATAGATTACATGTCAAGAATTCCTTATTCATAGATGGTTGAAAGCCTGATGTATGCCATGGTGAGCACAAGACCAAATATTGCACATGCAATGGGAGTTGTGAGCAGGTATATGAATAATCCAACTAAAGAGCATTGGAAAGCAGTACAGTGGATTCTCAAGTATTTGAGGGGTACCACTTCTCATGCATTATATTTTGGAGGTTCAAACACTGTTCTACAGGGATATGTTGATGTAGATATGGCTGGTGATAAAGACAGCTGGAGGAGAACCAATTGTATGTTTTTACTGTGGGTGGAACAACATTAAGTTAGATTTCAAAACTGGAATAGGTTGTTGCACTTTCAACAACGATAGTAGAGTATGTTGCTGCTACAGAGGCTAGTAAGGAGACGATTTGGTTGCAGAGGTTCATGGAGGAATTGGGTAAGAAGCAGGAGAATAGTAGGTTGTACAGTGATATCCAGAGTGCCATTAATCTTGCAAAGAACTCAGCCTTTCATTCAAAGACTAAACCTATACAACTAAAGTACCATTTAATAAGATCTGTTCTAAATGAAGAACTGTTAAAATTGGAAAAGATACATACTAGCCAAAATCTTGCAGACATGTTGACATAGGGAGTAACTAGAGAGAAAATGAGTTCCTACTCAGTTTCTGTTGGCCTTCAAGCATGATGGTGAAAATAATAAATTTGTTAAGTCCATGGTCCAGAGCATAATCCCACAAGTGCAATAATGGTGGAGTTGCTATGATCAATCTCCAAGTGGGAGATTGTTGGTTGTGGAGCCTGATATTCTAGATTCAAAGATGTCATTCATTCGTGTTTGCACCCCAGGTGTATTGTACACTTGTTCCCCAACCTTGGGGTTTGGGGGCGAAGCCCCCGAGAAATTTTTTTGGGATGTTTGTTGGCCAACAATTTTGCGGACCCATGGTATTGGGTTAACCGTAGTATTTTCCCATGGTATTTCCCCTATAAAATAAAAACATTGTAATACGGCTGGGTAGGGTATTGTATTGTATTGTAGCATTGTAAATAGTCTTTTTGATTGTGTGAGAGAGACTGTGAGAGCGTGAAGGGGAAGTGCATCCATATTGTTGTAGGTTGTGTCCCTTCATATTTATGGACGGTAATAAAAGGACAGGCAATTTCTGTGTGACATAGCCCATCGTTTGGGTGAACCACATTATATTCGTGTCTCTCTGTAATATGTTTAATGTGTTTTGCATCTTTTTTATTGATTTAATTGTATATCTATTATTGCTCTGCGATCCTATTTTCTAAAGCTGAGCACCTCAATGTTGTGTTCCCAATAATCAATATGTGTGTGTGTGTGTGTGTAGATATAGATATAGTCACACACACACACACACACACACACATAAATATACATATATATTGATTATTGGGAACACGCCATTGAGGTGCTAGGAACCTCAATCTATATATACATATGTATGTATGTATATACATGTATATATGTGTACACACACACACACACACACACACACATATTGATTATTGGGCACACACCATTGAGGTGTTGACACATATGTTATTCTTGTGTATGTGTTATTTCACCTAAGTGTTAAGTATAAGACTAAGGATAACTAAAAGTAACAAGTTAATCGTTAAGTTATGTGAGTTAGGTATCATTTGGAGGACACAACTATGGGTTGGTTCAGTGATTGAGAGTTGTATTTGGGAAGTGCCACACACCCAAGGAAGGGAATACGATCTCAGTTCTAAATCGGATCATTGTTGTTGTGACAGGTGGTATCATAGAAAGTGTGTTCGAGTCATTGTTGCAAGAGGGAGTACAAAAGTGCGCAAGGGATATGTAATGGAAAAATGAAACCAAGGAAGGGGAGCACCCGACACACATAACACTTGGAAAAACTATGCCTAAATACACAGTGAATATTTTGGAGAAGAGCAATGAAAGTTTTTACCGAGGCTTAGAAGAGTGTTGAAATAATAGGGAACTAAAACAAGTGTACCAAGGAAAGGTGTACCTGGAACATATCGCACATGGAAGAAGTGTGCCCAACACACAGTGAATTTTGGGAAGAATAATTGGGAGTAGTGTTCGCAAGTGCCAAGGAAAGTGCACCTGGGACACAGTTCTTAAGGAGGTTCCTATAATAATGCACTCGTGACATAGTAGAATTACACCCAATAGAATCACACCCATCACTCGGTAGAATTTATTTTGACACTTATAAGACTTTGAATGAAGCAAACTTGGTGTAGTAAGCAGGCAAGCAGTTATGTTTGCATTAGATTGCTTGGTGAGTTTGTTCGATTTGTATGTGGCAAATTGTTCCTTCTTGTGCAAAGTTTGAACTTATCAAGGTTGCAACATGAAGCATAAGGTGAGAGAAAGAGGTAAGAGAAGCGCATATGGAAGCCACAACAAAGATTTTGGAACGATGGGACTATGAGTTTCGATAGTTATTACAAGAAAATGCAGCAAGGCCTGAACATATTATCTTGAAAATGAAATCTTGGGTTCAACAATAATTGAATTCATTGGTAGACAAAGTGATGACTTGGGAAATACCTAGATTGGTGTTGCTTAATTTGGTGAATGATTTCCAAAATAAGACAACATCGCAACTGAGACAATTTGAAAAGAGAGGTAAGAAAACATGTTTTTTTTTTGCAATGGGAACCACTTTGGAATCACTTGTATGATGAAAGAAAATTTGGAAGCATGCGTGGAAGAAGTCCAAGGGTTACCAACATGATCAAGATACTATTTGTGGGAGAAACCCAAGCGCAATGACCGTCAAGGGAAGTATTGGAAGTGGTTGAATACTTAAAAACAAGTCTAGGAAAGTTGACAAAATGTTATAAAGTCTGTAGGATGGAGACCAATAGGGCCTTGGTTTTGTGAACATGACGATTAGTGGGTTGAAGGTTCTACATTGATTGACACCAGTGTCACCCATAGTCTCATAAGTAAGATAACTATGATGGTACTTCATAGTAATATTGAGGGTAGTGAGTCAATGTTCAAAGTGGTTAACTTAGCAAAGAAATTACTAGCTGGGGTAGTTCATGCAATGTCGATGAAGGTTGGAGATTGGTACAAGAGATTGGATTTGGTAGTGGATTCGTTAGATGACCATTCAATTGTCTTGTGGCAAGAATTTCTAAAGTCGTCCAAGGCTATATTAGTGCCTTACAAGAATAGTTTGGTGTTATTTTATAAAACTAAGACTTGTATTTTTCTGATTATGAGGAGGAGGAAGTTGGGATGTAGGAATAATATGTCATATATGTAGTTTGTTGAGACATTTGAGGTTCCCATAGACATTCCTAATACCATATCATTGTATCCAAAAGTAAAGGGTTTGAAGAAAGAAACATTTGGTATAACAGAGAGTGTTCATCACATTGGAAATAAGTTGGTAGAACCATAAATTCAGGCATAGTTGGTTTCAAAGAATACCTAGATGTTGTGCTCTTCAATTGAGAATTTGCAACAAATTTAAAACAAGAAAAATCTTGCACCAGTATAGGTCATTGAAGAAAACACTCATGATGAGACAACTTTTGAACCAAGTGTCATGTGTAAGAATAAAGAAGATGAAAAACTTGACGAAGGGAAATGTGATGAGGCACTTTCCTGATAGTGTGAATAGTGGGTAGATGACTTGGTGGCATATACGAAGGAAGCTAAGGTGACTGAGGTGCCTCTAGTGACTACGGTTGTGAAAAGTGATGAGAGTGGAAGTGGATACTTCCTCGAACATGATGTTGTAAACATCATGGAATTTTGTACAATGGCCATTAGGATACCCAAGTCCCAACTGATGCCCGGTCGACTAAGAGAAGTAAGTCGTAGTTTGGTAGAGATGGAGATAGTCCTAGAGTTCTTGAGAAAGAAATCTCACTTGCATCACAATGAGTTAGATAAAGGGAAGACCGAGGAGGTGTATACCACCTTAGCCACCCTTCGACATTGTGATGAAAGAAAAGATGAGAAGCATGTTTCAGAGAGCTCAATGCTCCTTGAGGGTGATGTTGGTAGGACTCGTCCACCTTTTGAAGGGAGGAACAAGTCAATAAGGTAACAAGCTTAGAAGAGACAAAAACAAGCCAAGGTGAATGAGGCACCATTAGTGACAATGAGAGATATTCACGAATCTTGTTCAAATGCAGTAGTGGGAGGTGAAAGACACCTTGTGAACCATGCAATAGAGTATGTGGACTTATATAAGTTGTATTTTGGGATTCCAGAATCCGAGCTAACAAGGACTGATTAAAAGAACAAGGTTTATGTCCTTCGGGAATAGAATAAACCTTGAAGTACTTGATTAGTAGGCACAACTTGGATGGGTGGAATATTGATAGAACTAGGGGTAGTGTCCTTGGGAAGCACTTTCCATTCTTCTTAAGATGAAAGTGAGAATATCATCTCACTTTATTTGGTGTAGGTAGTGAGGCTGTAGGTAACTAGTGAGGATGCCTTAGAAAATTCATCCAAGAAGAGATGTGGAAGGCTTGAGGATGGACCATAAATTGGTGACGTGGAAATGAGTTAAATTGCAGAAGGAAGTTTGATGACAGTTAGTCATAGGTGATGACCTTTCTTGAGTTTGAAAATGTTGTATGAGTGTTTTGGAAAAGTTTCCCTTGCAGATAAGTGAAACCTCCCTTGTACCAAGACTCTTTAGATCTAAGACATAAGGTAACAAATGGTTCTCTGCATTCCCCTTTAATCTATATACCCACAGACAAAATGAGAAGAGAATATGAGAGAATGAGATAGATGACGTACCTCCTATACCCTTTGGGTGGGTGTCCGGTGCCCTTGAGGAAAATCATTGGGATCCATGGCCACTTAGGGAAGAGCGTCCTTTGCCTTAGACTATCTGCATAAACCAAAAAAACATTTAAAGTATAGGAAGTTATAATGTAGGATGAATAAGGTGGCTACAACTCTATGGTTGTCGATCCATGGCAGTAGAACCTTGCTGTTACTCCATGGTGAAACTTCACTCTATAACTCCATTTTGTAACTCATGTTGTAAGTTATTGCTAGAACTCCTTCACTACTACTCCATTTGTTCTATGAATATTGCATTCTTATTCTATGCTTCCACGTGCTGCAACTCCATATTGAAAATTCATGTTGTAAATCCTACTCACTGATCCACACATCCCAAGTAGACTATTCTAACTCTGCGTTGCAAGTATGTATTACACTCTTTCACTGCTCCATGCATTCTAGGAATGTTTGTGCCAAGTGGCATACCATCCAAGCAGAAGGAGGAACAAATTTGGAAACAACTAGGTAGTTAAACCACCCTAATTTTTTAGCTCTGGTAAAAGGGGGGAAACCGAAGTGACATGGACATGTTGTTAAAAGGTAAAAAGTAACATGAAGAGGGGTTCATTCTTCAAAAATGTGTTCACTCTAGAAAGGATGATATTGACCACAAATGAAGAGGGTGTTTGTATTCCACGCAGTTCAGATTTTTTGAAGAGCATAAGGAAAAAGGGAGGACTCACAAACACAAGGACACACATATGTTTTCGGTGCCAAAGTAGTGAAGAAGAACCGTGGGAAATTCGACCACCATTGTAAAGAAAGAGGAGAATAAGACCCTCCAAGTTTGTATATTTCTATGTAATTTATGAGCTAATTGAATGAGAGCATGGTTTTAAAATCTTTTCCAATATTTGTTGGTTGTTTTATTCCTTTTATTTGCATTGTGCATACAATTTCTAAATCTCGTGAAATAAATAGGATGTGTGTGATTGCATACTTTGACTAGCAACATGGTTTCTGTAGCAGAAATAGGGCTACAACTTCCCAAGACTAGTGGTGTTTTCAACTCTAGTTGAGAAGAATTACAGAGATATCAAAGAGCTATTTATGCTGTAGAATTGGTTCCAAGATATTTTCTCCTGGTAGAGCTTATGTTTACATGAGACTTGAGAGAAGGTGTTTCACCAAGTGTGATTTCTAGAAGTGGAGTTCATTGAAGAAGTGCAGGAGAGGTAGGTATGTAACCGGTCGTTCATATTTGCTACGAGGCAAGTTGTGTGGATACATCCATGAAGAGGAATGACCCAAGAAGGATTGAGGAACCAATGGAATTAGGGAATCAATGAGCCATGAGAATTCAACACTCAATAATGAGAGCTAGTACATAGGTTATGTAGGAGGCAAAACAAGGTTTTGGTAATTAGAGTTGCCAATAATTGTGCCATGAGGAGGAAACATCTATGAAATCAATATAAGTGATTTTTAATAAAGAGAGAGTGGAGAAAAGTATGCACAAGGAAACGTTTATGAAGAAATGATATTGCCTATGTTGTGGCATTATGGGAGCAAAGAAAATAAATGCTAACCAATAGAAGGTGGAGAGAATAATGTTTGAGATTGTGGAAGCATTGGAAAAGACTTCTTAGAAGAAGAGGTATACACAAGATAGAAAGTTTGAAGATTGCATGATCTAAGAATTACAAGGAAGTTTCAATGTTCTAAAGGGAAAGTAGAGAAATAATCCTATGGAAAATTCTTGGGAAGGACAAGCGGAGTCCAAAATGCAAGGCACACAAAAAAATGTCCACAATGAAGATCATAGGTTTGTATAGGAGATCTCCAAGGATTGTAGAGGTCAATAAGAATGAAGAACACCCCATTCTAGGTATTGATAAAGATGACATAAATATAATTGAAGAGCATGTGATCATATCCTGAACTAAAGAAGACTGTGATGAGGAATGTGTACCAGAGGTTGTTGATGATACAAGGATTGAATATGGAAACGTGAGAACTTAGATATTAGTTATTAGAAGGTATGAAGACATTGAATAGGATGTTATGGAAGATAAATTTATGGGTTATTAAGATTCAAATGGCCAATAGAAAATAGTTTTCCAATAATTCCCAAGTGAAGAAGTTGAGCTCGAATTGGTTGAAGCCCAAGAAGAACTAGAGAATGAATTGCAACAGGATATAGGCAAGATAATTTGGGTTGGATTTGGAGTTTGAAAATGATGTTGAAGATGTCCTTGAATATCTTGTTTATGATCGAATAACAAAAATTGTCCATGAGAACAATGCAACAAATCACCAACCACAACTTGGAAAAGGGATTGTGATAGGATTAAATGCACAAGAACATACTTTAAAATGCATTAAATATTGTTTTCTACAACAAAGAATTGGAAAATTGCAACAACAACTAAAGAACATAGAAGAGTATTAAGGAAAATGCATGTTCAAGTTTGAAGACATTGTTCAAAGAAATGTTTTCACAAGGATGGTTGTTGATGAAGGTGTGTCATGTGTTACAATATTTGGTTTCGTGATAATTTACATTGAAGGAAAGAGAAAGTTTGCAGGTGGAAAATACTTGATTGTTGAATGTGGATTGAGTACAGTAGGTAAACAATTGTAGTAGTTTGTGAGACCTTTGAGCTCACAAGGAAAATAACCCATGTTGGAATGGGGTATCCAAGGAGATAAAAGGCAGAGGACTCGGAACATAAGGTAAATGAGATGACAATGTTATGTGAGGAAAAAGCATCTGTATGGAAGGTGTAAGTGCATAAACATTGAGTTTGGTGAAAGGAATGCAATAACAACTTCATATTAAATGGATGATAGCTTTGTTGAGATGGAATCAACATGAATAAATTGCCAATGTGACAAGGAACTGTAGATTTTAGATGATGGAGGAAAGGTTGAAGAAAATTTCAACCTAATAAAAAGAGAATTTTGACAATATATTTAGCCATAGATGTCTATAACGTGCCATTACAGAAGATACTATTGTTTTCCTTAACATATTTGATGTTATGTTTGCAGGTGCAACAAAAACATGTGAGGGTACACATGGAAAAATAAGATTCATGTGATGCTCATGATCAAGATGAGGATTTAGATTGTGAGAGTATTCATGTTCTCTTAACATGAACATATTAGCGTGTTGAAGACCAAAATAATGAATATTTACAGGAAGGTAAACAAACTTGTTTCAAGTTGGAGATTCCAAAATCTTTGAAGGATCATAAATGCAGATGAGTAGAACCAATGAAGAGATATGACAACAAGACAAATTGATAATGGAAAGAAGAGGTATGTATTATTGTGATTATATGATGAAGGTCGTTGAGACAATTTTGTTGAAGGTGGAATATTAGATTGGGTATGTTGTAATGAGAGGCTACAACTCTCTTGTGTGTTGGAACTCCATTGAATGTGCCAACTCCTTTGGGATTTTGGTGAAATACTTTTGTTGTGGGGCCTTAAGATAATTACAATACTTTATCAAGGGTATCAAAGAAACTTGGCGTGAGCATGTCATAATACTGATTGAGAAGATGACAGTTCAATTGGTGAATGCTTTGAATTTATCCATTGGAATGAAATCCTATGTGAAATGCATGAACACCATATTGGAAATGCATGTATTGGTGAACAGGAAAAAAGTGAAGGCTAGGAAGCATATAGACAAATCTCAAATTGAATTGGTGAATGTATTACAAATTGTCGAGTTTTTGTTTTTGAAGTTTGTATATATTGAAAAATTGTGTGCAAGGAATGTATTGAAAGGAGATATGGCTAAAGAATCTTGTTTTCATGAGAAATATTGTCTAGTGGTTGTGCAATTGAGGTCTAGTGATAGTAAAGAGAAATTCATGGAACTTTTACTCGTTGAGAGTAATGGAAGAAATATCTAGGTTATTTGAAGAAAATGTGCATTGAAATAATGCACGAGTACAAATAGATGTTTTAATCCTTGATGATGGAAGGTTGTAAGGCAGAAGAAGAGAAGGTTGAATATTTTACAAAGGTTATGATTTTGGAATTATTTCCAAATGATGATTTTTTAACTGTTGATTGTTTTGTAGATATTGCAACATAATGGAAGATTGAAGGTGTGAAGGATATTAAATCCTTGAGTATTTCTACCAAGGAATCCATGAGAATGTCAGATGTGCACCTTGTTTCAATTATAGGAGAATATCTCCTGTAAGTGGAGGGGAGGCTTGATGACAAGACTTGTGAGAGAGATATGATTTTGATGAGAATGTGTTGCCAAATTGGAGGATGGGTAGAAAAATGGAAGGTTGCATATGCTCTAAGAATATTTCCTTTGATGACAAAGTGGGCCTTATGTTTTGTTATAGTGGTATCTAACCTTCTCGTAGGTACAAGAGAAAGTACATATGAAAATGGACAAGTGGAGGTTGTTATTTCTAGAGAGTGAAATGAAGTGTTGAATTCAAAAACACAGTGTACTAAGAGGTTTTATTTTGATATGGAATTGGTGTACAACATTGACACCTTGAGTTGGGACATACAAAATTAATTCCACGAGGATGATGGTCTTTATGGTAGTTATGGAATTTATGCATTCCATGAGTAGAATGCATATGATGGGAAATGTGCATTGTTGATCCTATTACAATGTGAGGATGGGGAGGTAGTGTGCCTTGTTGGGCATGGATTTTTGAAGGTAGTAATCCTTGTTGATCATGATTTTTTGCATAATGTAAGTTGTATTAGGTTTGCAAAAAGGCTATTGAAAAATATGAAGAAGAAAAGTGGAGGATATATTCACAAAAATCTTTGAGCAAGTTGCTCAAAGTTTTATTACCAAGGGTGTTTGATGCAGGAGAATCCTTTGCCTTAGGTGATCTACATTAAAAAAAAAGAAAGAAGAAGCTATGCTCAGGTATAATTTAGGATGAATTAGGTCGATGGAACTATATGGTTGTTGATCCATGGCATTAGAACCTTGATGTTAATCCATTTTGTAACTTTGTGCTACAACTTTGAGCTATAACTCCATGTTGTAACTTCACGTTGCAAATTCGTGCTATAACTTTATGCTGCAACTAATGTTGTAACTTGTTGTTGCAACTCTTTCACTACTACTCTACGCATTTTGTTAAGACTACGATGTTATTCCATGTCGCCACATGCTACAACTCCATATTGGAAATGCATGTTATAACTCCTTGCACTGATCCACGTGTCCCAAGTAGATTATTGCAACTTCAGGATACAACTATGTGTTATAGTCTTTCACTGCTCCATGCATTCCAAGGAGATTCATGCTAAGTGGTAGAGCATCCATGCAGAAGGATGAACAGATTTGGAGACAAATAGATAGTTAAACCAATGTGAATGTTCAACTCCAACAAAAGGTGGGAAACCGAACTCATAGAGACACATTGTTAGAACGCATAAATAAAGATGAAGAGGGTCTTCACACTCCAAAAAGGGTTCACTCCTGAAAGGTCAATATTCTTGCAAAGGAAGAGGGGGTTTGAATTCCATGTGGTTTTGATCGTCTACAAAAGAGAAGGAAAAGTGGAGGATTATGTTCACAAAGAGTATGGCATGCATATGTTGTTGGTGTTATCCTAATGAAGAAGAACCATGAGAAACTCAACCACCATTATAAATCTAGAGGAGACTAATACCATCCGAGTTTGTATATTCCTATGTAATTTTTGAGTTAATCGGATGAGAACAAGGTTTTAAAATATTTTCCAGTCTTGTTGGTTGTTTTTTTCCTTTTCTTTCCATTGTGCATACAATTTCTAAATTATGTGAAATAAATAATGATGTGTGTAACTACATAATCTAACAGACATCATGGGATTTGTAGATGATTTAGGGTTGCAACTTCCCAAGACCATGTTAGCCAAACTTGTATGTTTCTTTATAGAGGTGATTGTGTGTAAGGGTCGTCACACTAGGTTTAGCTATGTAACATACCCAAAGTTGTCAAGTAACCTTTAGAGAAATGGGGTAAAAAAAAATTCTTAACATCTTTATACAACCCAAATATGTTAGATTCGTTATCTGCATGGCATAATAATAATTATATGCATTTACATATTTTTACACATAAGAAGCCTCTTAACGGATCTACAATACTTTTTATCATCTAATGGTCTAAGTCCTTTTAACACATTAGGACCATAGTATTAATAGGTTACATGATCAACTTACCAATTGAATCCATTACATGTTTTTCTCACGTAAATAACGTTATGAGCCTATATAACCTTCAAATTTCTTGGTTAACTTTATCAAGTAAATAATCTTGATCGTATCTTAACAGATCCTAAAATATTCTTCCATTTAAATTCACACATTTACATACATAATATGGGATATGTTGCACTATTTAAGAGGTAACTATTCAACATTCTACGTTAGAACCATTGTTTGCATGTCATGATAGGTCATTGGTAAAAACCATTCCTATAATTTACACATAAAGAGATATATAACATAACTCTAAGAACTTAGCTATGTAATGATTTAAGACCCTTAAATCATAAGTCCAGCTTGTAATAGTTGATAGTTACTTGACTAAAATTCCCCACCACTCTATTTTTAACTTTAACATAATCCTCATCAGATTAAGGGAATGCAATAAGGTCATGTCCTTTGATTATAGTTACCCTTTTAACTTTTAAGAGTAACTTCTCACACAATTCGAATTACTGCTTTCCTATTCCACACAAATGCTTAATGTATTATTAGATGAAAATAGTGCAAGTTCCATATATCCCTATATCCACTTACTTACATGAGCATATAATTATTTCCAACTCTTGATTTAACACATACTAGTAATATATATAAACAATAGGATAATACTTAAGCATCATTAAAGCATATATTTCCACAAAATTTACACATCTACCTTTTCCAATATCACTTAGTCATTCTTCATAAATGAGCTTAAAGCATCAATACATTAGCCATAATTAGTTGGATACATATATTACAACTCAAGCTAATAAAGAATTAGTGTTATTCTTTCATGAAAAATTTCTCTTAAATAATCTAAAGTCAATCCCCTTTGTATAATTGAACATCCTTAAATGAATTCTATATCTTTTGAACAACAAGTGTGAAACATTTATATGAATAAATAGTTTTGCGGAACCAAGGGAGATTGAAGACTTGACTTCAGCTTTCCTCCTAACCAACTGGATCTCTGTCTGACATATGTTTTCCCACCAAGAGGTCACCTGTGAGTTGGGCATGAATCCACTTGGATAAGGGAAACAATAGAATATGTACTATAACCTCATTCTTTATAAATTAGGTCTTCAACATTTAAGCTTTATAAACAACGAAGTCGAATTCTTATAATACTCATACCATAAATAACAAACATAAGTTCAATACAGATGTATTTAGTTTGCATGTTATAGACATGTTTACTAGTTAATTAGAAGCAAAATACGACCTTTCAACTCTTTTAAGAAGCACAACAAATTCTTTAACAATGTGAAATAGAACTCGACATTACAGTATTTAGTGTGATTTTTAATCTACTAAAAGGAACTCATTTTGGGATATTAGCTTTAGTTATTATTATTAAACTTTAGACGTCAAAGGATATACTTATCAGTCTAGGGAAAGACTGGAAGATCTAGCTCCCCCATCTCTTAACACACAAATAAAGGATTTACTCTCAACCTTCTAAAGAAAATAATAGAGCTTCTAGTTCACCTTTCAATATTTTAAATGAAGAAACTTGATTTTATTTCTTAAAACCTTAGGATATATTACTAACATCTTAAGACTAGTCCATCTTTGTTCTTGCCTCTCGAGCAGAAGTATGTCTAATGAATTGTGAGGAGTCAATCCTCCAAGAGGATGATCCGTTCTTGTAATAGTACATGAAACAAAATAATAAGAGGAGAGGATTTCGTCCTTTAAGGGGTCACCTCGTCTCCCTTGCAAGTGTTAATAAGTTTTTCCACAAACTATGACAAATGCAGTAGGGTAAAGAAATGAAAGACCATATTCCTATAGTATCCAGAGAGTCGTATTCATATGGGTGAAATTACTCCTCTATTCTGCATCTAGTAAAAAAAAATAGAAGAAGGGAACTGTAATTGATTTTCCCTTCAGGGATTACATATTGGTTAATGTATATAACCAACTAGGCCATTTCTCCGTAAGGAGACCACCCTCAGAAAATTTCATCTAAGTGCATAAAAGAAAGCATAGGAAAGTGCATTACCTTCATAAACACATAGAGGGCACTAATAAGGTATTTTTCCTAATAAAAATGAAAGGGATTTCTTAACAACATTAAAGCAGGTAGTGATGGCTCAACCCTTCTTGAAAGGATTTCCTCCAACACAAGATGTAAATAGGTATTTTAAGTTTAGTCATTGCACAAAGTTTTATTTTTATAAGGTCGTCCTCTTAACACAACATTTAATCCAATTTACTGGTCATAACTTAAAGGAGGTATCAAATATTGAAAACATGGATTCGAGTTATGGAGGTTTTTCTATTTTACAAACAATATTTTCCAAGTAAAATGCATAAATTATAAGTAAAGATGCAAAAATAAAGTGTTTGAGTCTTTAATTTCTCATAGAAAATAACATATGAATAAACACATCCAATGAGAGAGAGCTCTCACTATTCACAAAAGATACTTGCTTCTCAATTGCATAAGACTCCAGTATTCTACGCAGTGCCCAAAAAAATCATGCAAAGAAGGGTGGATTATCCCCCTCTTCTTCTTCCTTTCCCCAAATCCATGCACATAATTTTCTTGAAAGTTAATACCCAATGACTCCCCATTTCGGGGCTTGACTCTCCTTTCTTGAGGGAGACACCTTTTTTCCTTAGAACTAAATTCTTCCTTCCTTAACAAATTCTCTCCTCCATACAGGATACGTATTCACCTCCTTTAGTGGAGACCCTAACTCTCCTTTGAAAACAAATAACCACCCCATTATAATTCATTAGAAGGTATATTCATTACTCAACAAATGTATTTTCCTCTACTCGTATGAAAGCATATATATAGTCTCTACAAATCACAAATAGTATCTTTTGTATTAAACAAAATAACCTTGATAATTTCTATGGAAGGATTTTCCTTTTTTTAATAATAGTGACTATATTAAGGTTCTTTTAGAATGAAAAATCCTTAGTTTGTATGTTTAAAATTTTAGAGATAACCTATTGGAATTTGAGGCCATGGTTAATATAATTTTAGGATAATAAGTAGAATATTAGCTTAATCCAGTTTTAAACTTATTATAATAATAATAATCTTTTCACTTAACAACAAAATCAGAGATGCCTGTTATTTCTAACCTGTAAGAGGTCACTAAGTCCATTCAAGACTCACTTCAAATTAGGGTGATACCTACGAGGTTTTAGACCAACAAAAGGAGATAAAACTCTCTAAGTTCCTGAAGCACCAAGATGACGTTGTTCATACAGCTCATGGCTTCTCAGCCATTCACCCACTTCCTAGTGGATTCATGCCCCAATTCGTTTAGGTGAGTCAATCCCTTAGTCTCCTAAGGCTACCAAAGAAATTCACAACTTAGGAAAATAAATAACATTACTTACAGTGCTTTTATCGAGGATATTACATACTCCCCCCTTAAAGGTATACCATCCTCGGTTTTGGTATCTTTCAATCTTTTGTCTTCAACATAAATTTACCCTTGTAATATTGAGCTTCATCTATCTTTGCTTTCCTTATCATTTCTTTTGATATATTTATGTTTATTGTCTTTCTCAGCCTATTATTTTCAAAAACATAACAAGTTATTTCCAACGTTGATCTCAAAACATATGCATAGATATGATCCTTGTTAAATCAAGAGAAGCATTAATAGAATTTTTTTTCCTTGCAACATTTTGTTGTTGCTTTTCATAACGATTACTTAAAAATTAGTCTTACTCTCTAGGTGCACCTGCAACATTGTTATTCACAAAAATTATTGATCTAAATAGAATCATACAAGGATCATACCCTTCATCAGAATTTTACATCTCTCAGGCATATCTCCTGCAAAGAGTCCGGAAGTTCTGAAAGCTTGAATTTTTTCCTGATCCTGGAGGCTCAATTATTACAGATTTCAAAAGCTCTATTTTTCTTGATCCTGTAAGCTCAAATATCATTGATCCAAAAAGCTCTAATTTTCCTGATCTTGGAAGCTTATCAAAATTGAGCTCACAGGAATCTATGAACCATGACAAATGTCACAAATAAATCTCACAAACAATTTACTCAGAATTGACATGAAACAGTGCAAAAAATGGTTTGCAGTTGTATAATGCTTTCATTAATTAAAAAAAAGTAAATGGATAATTATTACAATGCAATACACTGGTATTAATAACCAGACAATTCAAATACATGAGAGGAAATTTGAACTGATTGACTTAATCTAACTGCATGGATAACTAGACATGTCTAAATCACTATCCGAGCTTAACTAGCTAGCTCCAATTGTCTAATTCAGTATCAAAATCAGTTAGAATTAGTTAAAGTAGTCTAACTGATGTGGTAGGTGAAAAAAAGCGCCTTCCCACATGCAACCATGCAAGGATCGGTGCTAATTGAATGTAACTGACTCATAACTAGGCTTGATTAGTCACCAACTAAAATAAACTGAAGGAGGTTGGTGTCGACACTCCCAGTGGCTTCTAAATTGTAGGGATTGGCCTAGGAGGCGCCTAAATTGATGCATTCAAGTGTGGTCAATGGTAGTTAGCCTCAATTAGTGTTCCCCACACTCTAGTAACTGGTACATGTGGCCTAATTAGGCCATGTGGACCCAATGGTACTAGTGACGTAATAATGACTGAAAAGACTCCTAATTTAGGAGTAATCGACCAAATTGGACAAGGGAGGATTATAATCCTAACACCCCCCCTGAATGCTAATTTGGACAATTTGTGGGCCCTGGTAAGTAAGGCCAAAGGTCACCCATTACAACTAAAATTTAAAAGTAACTACTTAATACAACCAAAGAAATAGGGAAAAACCTCATGGGAAAAATACCCCCTCAAACTAAGCAGGTAGAATCAGGATTCAAATAGATTGAATCCTGGTTCTACCTGCTTAGTTTGAGGGGGGGTATTTTTCCCATGAGGGTTTTCCCTATTTCTTTGGTTGTATTAAGCAATTACTTTTGCATTTTAGTTGTAATGGGTGACCTTTGGTCTTAGTTACCAGGGTACACAAATTATCCAAGTTAGCATTCAGGGGCAAGAATATAATCCTCCCTTGTTCAATTTGGTCAATAATGATTGGAAAGACTCCTAATTTAGGCATAATTGACCAAATTGGACAAGGGAGGATTATAATCCTAAAACCCCCTGTGAATGCTAACTTGGAAAATTTGTGGTACCTAGTAACTAAGACTAAAGGTCACCCATTACAACTAAAATGAAAAAGTAACTGCTTAATACAACCAATGAAACGGGGAAACCCCTCATGGGAAAAGTACCCCCCTCAAACTAAGTAGGTAGAATTAGGATTCAATATTTTTGAAAAAGAACTTGAGAAAAATGTTGTTGCAACCTTCATCTATGTGGTGTAGCAAAGCAACATTCTTGTTCTTCTATGCTCAGGTATCCTGGGGCTTGGCATGTAGAATTCTCCATATTCTCCCAAAATGATGATAGAAGGAAGGAGGAATGAAAACTTCGTTTTTTTTTTAGGAAGAGAGACATGATCCACTATGTTCTTCTGAAAGAAGTGTAGCTGATCAGACCTTGTCATGTAGCATCTCACAGGGATTTTTTTGCATCTCTCTGAAGGAGGTGAGCTTGCTTGACTTAGCGCAAGGTTCTCTTTCTAAAGCTGATTTCTTGTCCTCTTTATGTTGGATGGATTTCCAGTCATCTTCCCAGCTGCCCCAATATCCTTTTGTGTGCATTTAGACTTAGGATTGGGAGTAGGGACTGGATTTGGATCTGAATCACTATGAACTTCATCTTCAATCTCATAAACTGATACAACTGAGTCTTCTACTTCGGATTCTGAAATACTGGTGGAAACTTTATCATATGAAAAAGGAGTAGATAGAATGTTTTTACCTCCCCTTTCAAGTGGCAATTGAGAGTGCAATGGATCTAAAAATGGCAGAAAGTGTGAGAATTCATATGCCTTGGAGGCATGATTTGCAGCACCCTTCGCTATAATGTTCCTAGTAGAGATATCCATGATCTCCACTGTGTCAAGACCAAATATCACTCACTTTGGTGGGCCAATGTGAGTCATCTGGTATACATATAACAAATTTGTAGCTAAGGAGGGCACATAAAGTACATCATTGAACTTTCCATGCTTCAACTTGATAGAACCCTTCCCTTTAGCTCAAATTTGAGTGTCATCATCCATGTGAATGTTAGGAGCATCAGTAGACTGTAAAGAAGAGAATGATTCTCTGGATGAAACCATATGATTGGAAGCTCCTGAATCAATGAGGAAAGCATGTGTTTTTGAACAACTAGCCTTTAGCGCATGGCATCTCTCATCATTATCTACATTTTTTTCTCCATAGTCATCCTTCCTTGCACCAACTGGTAGAGTGATGTTATGTTTCTATAGGAGAAGAGCCATTTGATCAATTTTTCTCCTCATATAGGAGCTTTCTGGATAAAATCCCCTTTCATAGTAGGAACAACAGACCTTTTCTTTTTCCTTATTCTTGTTTCTCCTCGAACCTGAGGACTCATCTGACTACTCGTTCTCCTTAGGATGCTCATATTTTGGATTTTGGTTCTTTTTCTTCCCCTTTCCATTTGTAGCTTTGGTTCCTCCTACAAAAAATGGTTGATCTTTGGAATATCTGATGATCCCCATTTGGACAAGCTTGCCATGCTCATTGGTGAGAGACTCAATGAATGCATTGAGGGTTGGTATATTCCAATTCAGGATTGTGAGCTTCCTGCTATGAAAGGTGGACACAAAAACTGAGTAATCTACGCCAATTTTTGAAAGGATGGCAAGGATGAGTTGATCATTTTCCTTCTCAAATTCACACTATTTCAACTGGAGCACCATGTGCTTGAATTTGGTGAAGAAGTCATTCATGGTTTCTAAGTTTCCCGGGTCCAGAGATAACAACTCATTCTCTAGATGATAAATTCTCAAGTTATCTTGCTTATCAAGCAGAGTAGAAAGTAGGTCCCAAATCTCCTTGGGAGTCTTCAATCCATATATGTGGAAGAGAATATCCTTAGAAATTGAAAGGCACAAAAATCCATATGCTTCATCAAGCTTATTCCAATATTTTTCTTTGTTTACAACATTATTCAACTCTACCTTTGTGTCCATGGTGACTCTGTAGAGTCCTTTGGAGCGAAGTTGAATATCAATGTCCTCCTTCCACTAATAGTAGTTGAAAGGAGTGAGTAGATTCACATAAGATGCCATTGTGTTGTTGTAGCGAATGCAGTGAAATTGTTTGAGAAACCTGCAAATCATTAAAAAAATAGACAAAGTAAGGTCGAAAACCTGTACTTTTGGATTTTTCTTCACACCCAGATTAGTGAATCAAGCAATCTTGATCAACAATACATTTACCCAGGAATTATGTGGTAAACTCTCTGCTTCTGGTGTAGAGTTGGAAGGAGCAATTTTGCTTAAATTTTTTTGATCCAGTAGGAAATCTGTAGAAGGATAAGTGCCTTGTCCTGCCGAGGCTCTGATACCATATAAAAATTGAGCTCACAAGAATATATGAACCAAGACAAATCTCACAAATAGATATCACAAACAATTTACTCAGAATTGACATGAAACAGTGCAAAAAATGGGTTGCAGATGTATAATGATTTCATTAATAAAAAAAGTAAAAGGATATTATTACAATGCAATACACTAGTAGTAATAACCAGATAATTTAAATGCATGAGAGGAAATTTGAATTGATTGACTCAATCTAACTGCATGGATAACTAGACATGTCTAAATCACTATCGGAGCTTAACCAGCTAGCTCCAGTTGTCTAATTCAGTCTCACAATCAGTTACAATAAGTTAAACTAGTCTAACTGATGTGGTAGGTGAGAAAAGGTGCCTTCATACATGAAACCATGAAAGGACTGGAACTAACTGAATGGAAATGGTTGTAACTGAATGTAACAGACTTATAACTAGGCTTGACTAGTCACCAACTGAACTCAACTGAAGGAGGTTTATGTCGGCACTCCTAGTGGCTCCTAAATTGTAGGGATTCTTCTAGGACATGCCTAAACTAATTCATGGAAATGTAGTCAGTGGAAGTTAGCCTCAATTAGTGTTCCTCGCACTCTAGTAACTGGTACATGTGGCCCAATTAGGCCATGTGGACCCAATGCTACTAGTGACTCAATAATGACTGAAAAGACTCCTAATTTAGGCATAATTGACCAAATTGGACAAGGGAGGATTATAATCCTAACAAATATCAACACAAAGTACTCAATCAAATCATTAAGTGCAAAAGGAATGTTACCTTTTTATTGATCCATATTCGGGTTCTTTTGCGTATTTACATTTTCTCCAAAATTCAAGTTTAACTTATTTATATTTATTATTCAAGTGCCAGAAAATACCATAGGGAAAGTTACTGCCAGAGCCTGAAATCTCTCAGAGCATATGAGCTCTATTTCTTAGAGTCTAATGACTCTCCATTTTCCTTGAGCTTAAATGCTCACACATAACCACATAGAGCCTAATAACTCACACAAAATTACATGGACCCTAATAGCTCACAGATCTTGATAGCTCACTTTTATCTCACAAAGATTGATGGCTTACTTTTATATGACATAACCTAATAGATATCCTTTACCACATAGCGTGATAACTCAATTAAAGAAGAGCTTGGAAGCTCTTTTTTTTGTTTCAAATGGAAAGGGTATACTTCCCCCCTTATGCATTCTTTTATTTTTATTTGCCAAGGAATTCTTGGCCAGTAACTACCTTTCCCCATTTGGCCACTTGTCTCCTTAGGGATGAGTAAAAGATCAACAATCAACTTTTAATATGCGTTCTATCATTTCACTACAAGGTCATTCATACCCACACAATAATTTAATTAAAACCATTGAATAATCAATTATTTACATGTCCATTTCAATAATTTAACTTTTAACTTTCAATGTAAAAAGTTTTCTAAAAAGTTTAAAAGCCTTATAACCTAGGGTGTCCCCCGTGATTATCTTAAGGGTTTCATAAATCTTTATTTGATTGGTCTTTGGTTGTATTAAGTTATTCTTCTATTTATATGTTTCATAAGTTCATATTAAGTTCTTAAGTCATGGTCTTACTAGAAATGTCATAGCTCATTACCTACAATAAGCTCAAGGCACCATTAATTATAATGACATATATTTATTACATTTCAAAAATAAACTTTGAATAATGGAATATCATAATCATTACCGATTATATTCAATGTTTTAGATCCTACAAGCTCCACATCAAACCAAACTCTTAATAATTTTGAACATTCTTGATGTTCTTGTGCTCACCGACTCAACGCCATATCAACATGGTAATTCAATAATATTGATGCTCCAAATCTTACCCGCTCAACATCAAGTCATGATTATCTAAGTATTCCAAGACTTAATTAACAAAATTACACATCCAACATGTTTAAACAACACATTTACCACTTTGCATAACTTGATACTTCGAGCATCTATGCATGCAAAAACCATTTTAAAACTTCTTTGAATCAATTTACTTATCACATGTATTGCATATACACAACTTATCATTCTAAAAAATTCTATAGTTACCACACTCAGGTACTTCAATAGCAATTTTTCAAAACTTCTTACAAAGTATATTTTTGGCATATCAAGTAATCTAAACTATGTTTTGCCATAAATGAAATTGATTAATCAAATGATAACATCTTGCTAACATTTCATGATAATCAAGGAATCATTTTAATTCTAAATATTACTTTTTTCCATTGAGAAATTTACCTTTTGTTTTCAATTATCTTATCAATTTCCATTCGAAGGTGCTTTTTGCAACCACATATACCTGCACTCTTTACTCACAATTTCTTGCTAGAAATTATTTGCATCATAATCTCATAGAAAAAATTATAAAATATAATAGCAAATTACCATTTTGAATTCCCATAAACTCTTGCTGCAACAAGATATTCCTTTACATAATCTCAATGCATTACTTTCTATAATCTTGAATTCACATCAAACTTTTAGTGCTACCACTAACTTTACTTCATCATGTCTTCTCTTTGACATCCTTGATTTGATGTATTAGTACAATGCACTTAACCTTGCTAGTAATTTTTTCAACAAGTGATAAATAGGCTTGCACTTCACTCTTCATTATGCATGTAAAATAGCATAAGTATGTCTTTCAATATTTACACCATTTTAAGCTACTGTTAGCATGGTAATGTATCCATTTTCTCATTCACAAATCTTCATAATTTAATGAAAACATACATATAAGATTGTGGATCTTGATATAACACTTCTCTCTTCATGCATATATTTTCCATTTCATTTTATGGAACTAGCTTCATGCATTCAAGCACATGATTCTAAATGAACTAGTTCATGTACTTCGACAATCATAACATTAAAACAATATTATTTCTATAGCATGCATGCCAATAGGTAAATACAAAGTCTCGTATTCAAATAATCAATTCTTCACAACTTAAAACATACATGTATGCAAGCGAGTCCATTAGGCCCGAGGGTTAAGAACCTGCTCTGATACCATTTGTAACATAGCCAAAAACATCAAGTAACCTTTTGAGAGATGGGGTAATTTTTTTTCTTAGACATATTTCTACAACCCAAATATGTTAGATTCAGTATCCACATGAAATAATAATAATTATATGCATTCACATAATTTTACACATAAGGAGCCTCTTAATGGCTATACAATATTTTTCATCATCTAATTGTCTAAGTCCTTTTAACACATTAGGACCATAGCATTAATAGATTACATGATCAACTTACGAATTAAATATATTGCATGTTATACTCATGCAAAACAACTTTATGAGGCTATTAAACCTTCAAATTTCTCGATTAACTTTATCAAGTAAATAACCTTGATCATATCTTAATAGATCCTAGCATATTATTTCATTTTAATTTACACATTTACATACATAAATATAGGATAAGTTATACCATTTAAGAGGTAACCATTCAACATTCTACATTAGAACCATTGTTTACATGTCATGATAGGTCATTGGTAAAAACCATTCCTATAATTTACACATAAAGAGACATATAAGATGACTCTAAGTTATTAGCTATAGAATGATTTAAGACCCTTAAATCATAAGGCCAACTTGTAACACTTGATTGTTTTTAAACTTTCCCACTACTCTATTTTTAACTTTAACATAATCTCATGAAATTAAGGGAATGGCATAAGGTCATGTCCTTTAATTATAGTTACCCTTTTAACTTTTAACAGTAACTTCTCACATAATTCAAATTAACGCTTGCATATTCCACACAAATACTTAATGTATTATTAAATGAAAAATAGTGCAAGTTCCATATATCCCTATATCCACTTACTTACATAAGCATATAATTCTTTCTGACTCTTGATTTAACACATACTAGTAATATGGATAAGCAATAGGATAATCCTTTAAGAATAATTAAAGCATATCTTTCCACGAAATTTATGCATCTACCATCACCAATATCACTCAATCATTCTTTGTAAATGAGCTTAAAGCATCAACACATTATCCATAATTAGTTAAATGCATATATTACAAATCAAGATAATCAAGAATTAGTGTTATTCTTTAATGAAACCCTTCTCTTAAATATTCTTAAGTTAATCCCCTTCACATATTTGAACATCCTTAAAAGAATTATGTATCTTTTGAATAACAATAACACATCAAGCATAAAACATTTATCTGAATAAATAGATTTGTGGAACCAAGGGCGACTGAAGATTGGACTTTGACTTTCCTCCCAACCAACTGTCTCTTTGTCCAACATATGTTTTCCTGAGAAGAGGCCACCCATGAATCCACTAGGATAAGGGAAACAATAGAATCTTCGTACTACACCCTCATTCATTATAAATTATAAATTAGGTCTTCAACATTTAATGTTGAAGATTTATAAAGAATAGAGTCAAATTCTTATAAGAGTCACGCCATAAATAACAAACATAAGTTCAATACAGAAGTATTCAATTTACATCTTATAGACAAATTTACTAGTTATTTGGAAGCAAAGTCTGCCCTTTCGATTCTTTTAAGAGGCACAACAAATGCTTTAACAAAGTGAAATAGAACTCGACATTATAGTCATTAGTGTGATTTTTAATCCACTAAAAATAACTCGTTTTGGGCTATTATCTTTAGTTATTAGTATTAAACTTTAAACATCAAAGGATAGACTTCTTAGTCTAGAGGAAGACTGGAATCTAGCTCCCCTAGATCTTAACACACAAACGAAGGATTTACTCTCAATATTTTAAAGAAAATAATAGAGATTCCAGTTCACCTCTCAATATTTTAAATGAAGAACCTTAATTGTAATTTTTAAAACCTATGGATATATTATTAACGTCTTAAGCCTAGTCCATCTTTCTTCTCGCCTCTCGAGCATGAGTATGTATAATAAATCGTGATGAGTCGATGCTCTAAGAGGACGCCCCATTGTTGCAATAATACATGAAACAAAATAATCATAGGAGAGGAGTAGGTCCTACGAGGGGCCGCTCCATCTCCCTTGCAAGTGTTAATATGTTTTCGTGCAAACTCTGACAAATGCAGTAAGGTAAATAAATGAAAGACATTCATATTCATATGGGTGAAATTACTCCTCTATTCTGCATCCAATAAAAACAAAATATAAGAAGGGGACTGGAATTGATTTTCCCTTTAGGGGTTAATGTATGCAACCAACTAGGTCAGTGATCCATAAGGAGACCACCCTCATAAATTTCATCTAAGTGCATAATAGAAAGCGTAGGAAAGTGCATTACCTTCATAAACACAGAGGGAAGTAAATATGGTCTTTGGCCTAAGAAAAACGAAAGGGATTTCTTAGTAGCATTCAAGTAGATAGTAATGGCTCGACCCTTATTGAAAGGGTTTCCTCCAACACAAGGCATAAATCAACATTTTAACTTTGGTCATTGCGCCAAGTTTTATTTGTATAAGGTCATCCTCTTAACACAATGTTTAAGCCAATACTGATCATAACTTAGAGGAGATATCAAGTACTAAAAATTAGGATTCGAGCTATAGAAACTGTTCTCTTTTACAAACAATATTTTCCAACTAAAATACATAAATTATAAGAAGAGACATTAAAATAAAGTGTTTGAGTCTTTAATTCCTCATTAAAAAAAAGAACATATAAATAAACACATCCAATAAGACAGAACTCTTACTATTCACAAAAGAAACTTGCTACTCGATTGTATAAGACTCCAGTATTCTGCGCAGTACCAAAAAAAAAAATCATGCAAAAAAAAAAATCCCCTCTTATTCTTCTTCTTCCTTTTCCCCGAGGCCTCGAACATAAATTTACTGAAAGTTAATACCCAACGACTCCCCCATTTTGGATCTCGGCTCTCCTTTCTCGAGATCGCTGCCTTGTTTTCCCCGAACTAACTGCTTCCTCCCTTAACAACTTCTCTGCTCCTTTAGCGGAGACCCTAACTCTTTTTTGAAAAAATGATTCCTCCATTATAATTCATTAGAGGGTATACATTTTTTTTTCAAGTTGAAAAAATACAACATTTTATTAAATTTAAATGTTGTTTCCGGGAGGCTGTAAAAATGCCATTACAACTACAGTCCATGGAACAAAAGCCAACCAACAGACACATTGATTTGCAGACATGCAAGAATTCATAGCACGAGGCTACTCAGATTATTGGAAAAATGTAATTACTTGCAGATCTGTACTTGACTCTCAGCCGACTCTGTCAAAGTCTGTACAAGTCAAGATCTTGTTTGTCAGTCTGAAAAGAAGAAAGAGTCCACGATTCGGCAATGTAAACCATGTCGAATTTATTTCTGAAGCTAAGTTGTTAGGTAGATAGTTATTACAGTCTTTAATGGTGAGTCAATCGGCCCATGTAGAAGCAATCTTCAGGTTGCCTATAAATAGAAGAAGCAAATTGTAAATCAGTTTACAGACATAGACACTAGAGACACAATAGAGAGACAGAGGAACTCAGGGTGAGAAAGAGAAGTCGAAGCTCAAGCTTCTGTGTATGTGATTTAGTCGAAGAGTCGAAGCTCTGTAGACCGACAAGTCTAGACCGACCAGTTTGTAACCGACAAGTTTGTAATACTTTGTTATTTCCACATAGTTAATATATGAAATAGTTTATGGTTGAATGCATGATTATTTGGCCACACATATTTCCAGATTTACTTCTGTAAATGTCTTTTACAATTATTGTTAAGTGAAAGATCAAAGAACCCATCAATTTCTCACCATGTGAAAGTTCCAGGTTTTACGGCACATTGGTCGACTCAAGTCTTCCTACATATTTGGGCATATGTTTTTATAAGTTCTTTGGATTTGTTAATGTGTCCATTTTACTTCATCTTACTCACATGTGAAAAGCATTTGTAATTTCTTAAGTCTTTAGACTAAGAAACATACTTTGTAGATTTCGACCAAAGTGAACCGACTTGAGTGGTCGGTTGAGTCAGCCGACTGAAGTGAGCCGACTTGGTCGAAGACAAGAAGTGAACCGACTTGGTCGAAGAGTTGACTTGGTTGAAGCAACTGACTTGGTCGAAGAGTTGACTTGGTCGAAGTCAACCGACTTAGATGTGACAAGTGGTCGAGGTAAAATCAGTCGGTAGAACCGACAAGTAATTCAAAGTAAATTTAGTCGAGTGTAGGAAAGTAAAAATAAAAAGTGGTCAGCGTGAAAAGTGAAAATCAAATTTTAATATCGACTGAGCCCTAAACTCAAGTTTAGTCAGCTTGGTTTGGCTAACTGGTATCAGAGCAAGGTTTCATATCAGAGCAAGGTTCATATCAGAGCAAGGTTTATATCAGCCCAAGATTTAGGAAAGAAATCTTGTCTTAAAAGGTGGAAATTTAATTTTCTAAGGAAAGTTAATTAAAAAATTAAAAATGGCTTCCACTTTTGGTTCATTGCAACCTCCAAGTTTTACAGGAAAGAATTATGAATATTGGTCTTTAACAATGAAGGATTTATTCAGAGGTCAAGATGTCTGGGAGATAGTCCAGCATGGTTATGCAGAACTAGCAGACATGACAGCATATAACAATCTCACACAAGCTAAGAAAGATGTCTTGAGGGAACAGAGGAAGAAAGATGGAAAAACTCTATTTTTCATACATCAATCTATGCATGAAAGCATACTCCCAAGAATAGCAGCAAAGACTAATGCTAAGGAAGCATGGGATACATTGGAGACTGCCTATCAAGGTTTGGATAAGGTAAAGACATCCAAGCTGTAGATTCTGAGAAGATATTTTGAATCTCTATCCATGAAAGATTCAGAGAATGTAGACACATTCTACACCAGAGTTGTTGGGTTGATAAACCAACTGAAATATCATGGAGAACCCATAGCAGACCAAAGGGTTGTTGAAAAAATTCCCAGAAGTCTTCCCCCAAGATTTGAAAACTTGGTTGTGACCTTAGAGGAACACACAAACATGTCAACATTTACCATTGATGAGTTGCAAGCTTCACTCATCAATCATGAACACAGACTCAACAGAACATAGACATCATTGGAAGGTGCATTTGCAGCACAATTATCCATAAGTCGTGGTAGAGGCAGGGGGAGAAACAACTTCAGAGGAAGAGGAAGAAGTTCTTCAAGAGGAGGATGAGGCAGAAGTCCTGCAAATGTTAGTGGCAGAGGAGATAACTAGAACCCAAGTCAGCCAAGTGGCTAGAGGTTTGATAAATCAAAGATTCAATGTCATTACTGTAAGAAGTTTGGTCATTATGCATATGAATGCAGAAAGAAGCAATATGACCAAGGAAGGAAAAGCCCAAGTCAGTCGACCAGCACCAACACTTCGACAAGCGCAATGTTAATGGCATCGACATCTCCACTTGAATGCAATGCTATTCAAGAAAGTCCACATGACATATGGTACTTAGATTCAGGATGCAGCAACCACATGACTGGTAATTTGAATCTATTTTCTAGTCTAGACACTTCAGTTAAAACAGATGTTACAGTTGGAAACAATGTCCACGTTACTGTCTTAGGAAAAGGAACTGTTGATATTCTAACCAAACAGGGGGAGAGTAAGTATATCCCTGATATATATCGTGTCGAAGGTCTGAAACATAATTTGTTAAGCATTGGACAGTTGTTACAAAAAGGATACAAAGTCTACATGGAAGATGAACACTGTGTGATAAAAGACAAGCGTCCAAGCGACCAACTGATAGCAAAAGTGCCAATGACAAGCAACTGCTTGTTTCCATTGAGGATATTTCCCAACATAAAAGGGAAGACAAAGACAGGAGCTGCATTCAAGGCAGAAAGTGAAGAAACAGTCGAGATCCTCGACAAGAGAGAAAATTGCAGCACTAATTTGCAAGCTGCATTTTAGATAGAAGTTCAGGACGAATCTTGGTTGTGGCATTTCAGATTTGGACATCTGAATCTTGGTGGGATAAAGCTACTGCACACAAAGAATATGGTGAAGGGATTACCATTGATCGACAGACCAGAGAGGGTTTGTGAAGGGTGCATTTTTGGCAAGCAGCACAGAGAGACATTTCCAGTCGGAAAGTCCTATAGAGCATGCACACCACTTGAAATTGTGCACTCTAACATCTGTGGTCCAATGCAGACATCATCCATTGGTGGCTGCAAGTATTTTCTAACCTTTATTGATGACTACTCAAGAAAGACATGGGTATATTTATTGAAACATAAATTTGATGCATTTGGTTATTTTTAGCAGTTCAAGGCACTCATGGAGAACCAGAGTGGACATCGCATCAAGATATTAAGGACTGAGAAATGAGGTGAATATGTTTCAAATGAATTTTGAATTTTTTTCAAGACCCATGGCATACAGAAACAATTCACTGCATGGTATACACCTCAGCAAAACGGTATTGCCGAAAGAAAGAAAAGAACCATCATGGAGATGACACGCAGCATGTTGGCAGCCAAGCATTTGCCAAATGAGTATTGTGGTGAAGCAGTCACAACTACCATTTACATTATGAACCAATGTCCGACAAAGAGTGTGAAGAACAAAGTTCCCCAAGAAGCATGGACAGGTATGAATCATAGTGTTTCCCATTTAAAAGTTTTTGGTTGTGTTGCATATGTTCATGTTCCAGATGAGCTGAGAAGGAAGCTAGACAAGAAGGGACAGAAATGTATTTTTGTCGGCTATTCAGAAGACACAAAAGCATACAAGTTGTATGACCCTGTCACAAGGAAAGTGATTATCAGTCGAGATGTTCAATTCGTCAAGAATGAATCATGGGATGGAACCGTCGACATAAATGTCAAGATTGTGTTGAACGTTGACAATGATGATATGGAATAGGAAGTGGTTCAAATACTACATGTAAGTCAACTGGTCGGAGCACCGTCGACTCCCTTGACACCAAGACATGGTTCAACACAAGGACCATCGACACAAGTAGCAGCTCAAGCTACACCGACAAGTACACCAAGAGGACAACATACTCCATCAAGCATTCAGTCGAGGTCGACATCGACATAATTGGTGAAGACAAGAAGTCTGTAGGAGATATATGAAGCTGGTACACCTAATTCATTCTCTCTCTTTGCATTATTTTCCCCTATATATGATCCACTAACATTTGAAGAAGTTGTTGAAGAAGAAGTATGGGCACAAGCCGTGGATGAAGAAATAGAATGCATTGAGAAAAACCAGGCATGGGAACTGGTTGATGTACCAAAATACAAATATGTAATTAGTGTCAAATGGGTTTACATGACAAAGCAAGATGCTGATGGGAATGCGCAAAAGCACAAGGAAAGAATGGTAGCAAGAGGGTTCACACAGCAACCCGGCATCGACTTCAATGAAACGTTTGCACCTGTTGCATGCATGGATACAGTCAAAAAAGTTTTGGCCATTGCTGCACAAAACAAATGGCATGTTCATCAAATGGATGTCAAGTCAGCATTCTTAAATGGCTATCTAGAAGAGGAAGTATATGTGGAATAGCCACAAGGGTATGAAGTTCCAGGGCAAGAGCATAAAGTGTATAGGATGAAAAAGGCATTATATGGTTTGAAGCAAGCTCCTAGAGCTTCGTACAGTCGGATTGATTCCTATCTCACCGAAAATGGATTTCACAGAAGTGAAAGTGAACTGACTTTGTACACCAAAGTTGATGAGCAAGTTCAACAGTCTGAAAGTGGTATCTTTATATCATAGTCTAAGTATGCAAGTGAAGTTTTAAAAAGGTTTAACATGTCTAACTGCAAGACAACCCCAACACCAGTGATAACAGGTTTAAAATTGAGCAAGGATGATGAAGGATCCACTGTAGATCCTACACTGTTCAAAAGGCTTGTTGGCAGCCTTATGTATTTGACAGCAACAAGACCAGACATTATGTTTGGAGTAAGTATGATCTCAAGATTCATGGAGTCACCAAAAGACTCACATTGGCAAGCAGGTAAAAGAATTCGGAGGTATGTAAGTGGCACAAAATACCTTGGTATTATGTATTCAACCTCAGAAAATTTTAAACTCATTGGTTACACTGACAGTGACAATGGAGGTAGCATAGATGACAGGAAAAACACATCTAGGTACACATTTCATTTTGGTACAGGTGTTGTTTCATGGGCTTCAAAGAAACAACCCATAGTAACTCTATCTTCAGCTGAAGCAGAGTATGTTGCAGCAACAAGTGCTGCATGTCAAGCTATCTGGACGAGAAGAGTCTTAAAAGACTTGTCACAGAACCATCAAGAACCGACAACAATCTTCTGCGACAACAATTCAGCCATAGCATTATCAAATAATCATGTGTTTCACAAGAGAACCAAGCACATCGACATAAGGTTTCATTTTATAAGAGAGTTGGTAAATGACAAGGAATTTTGTTTGGAATTTTGCAGGTCTGAAGACCAACTTGTCGACATCTTCACAAAGCCATTGGCAAAGGACACATTCCAGTATCTACGTAGTTATCTTGGAATGACAAGTTCTCCACAGTGAACTCTGTCATAAACAGAGCATGTCTAAGCTCTGAAACATTTTGTAAATTTTGTTTTAAAAATCCCCATCTGCTTATAATTAAGGGGGAGTGTTGGAAAAATGTAATTACTTGTAGATCTGTACTTGACTCTCAGCCGACTCTGTCAGAGTCTATACAAGTCAAGATCTTGTCTGTCAGTCTGACAAGAAGAAAGAGTCCACGATTCGGCAATGTAAACCATGTCAAATTTATTTCTGAAGCTAAGTTGTTAGGTAGATAGTTATTACAGTCTTTAATGGTGAGTTAGTTGGCCCATGTAGAAGCAATCTTCAGGTTGCCTATAAATAGAAGAAGCAAATTGTAAATCAGTTTATAGACACAGACACTAGAGACACAATAGAGAGACAGAGGAACTTAGGGTGAGAAAGAGAAGTTGAAGCTCAAGCTTCTGTGTATGTGATTTAGTCGAAGAGTCGAAGCTCTGTAGACCGACAAGTCTGGACCGACCAGTTTGTAACCAACAAGTTTGTAATACTTTGTTATTTCCACATAGTTAATATATGAAATAGTTTATGGTTGAATGCATGATTATTTGGCTGCACATATTTCCATATTTACTTTTGTAAATGTCTTTTACAATTACTGTTAAGTGAAAGATCAAAGAACCCATCAATTTCTCACCACGTGAAAGTTCCAGGTTTTACGGCACATTGGTTGACTCAAGTCTTCCTACATATTTGGGCATATGTTTTTATAAGTTCTTTGTATTCATTAATGTGTCCATTTTTACTTCATCTTACTCACAGGTGAAAAGCATTTGTAATTTCTTAAGTCTTTAGACTAAGAATCATACTTTGTAGATTTCGACCAAAGTGAACCGACTTGAGTGGTCAGTTGAGTCAGCCGACTGAAGTGCGCCAACTTGGTCAAAGAGCCAACTTCGTCGAAGAGCTGACTTGGTCGGTGAGCTGACTTGGTTGAAGTCAACCAACTTAGATGTGACAAGTGGTCGAGGTAAAATCAGTCAGTAGAACTGACAAGTAAGTCGAAGTAAATTTAGTCGAGTGTAGGACCGACTAAAATTTATAAACTTGTCTAGTCGGGAGATAAACAAGTTTCATCGATAAGTAAAAAGAAAAAGTGGTCGGCGTGAAAAGTGAAAATCAAATTTTAATATCGACTGAGCCCTAAACTCAAGTTTAGTCGGCTTGGTTTTGGCTAACACAGACCAGAAAACAACGGATCGTCGATATGGATCAACCCAGACATTAAGGGCGAGAAACATACACCCAGACACCAATGCTAAGAAGCCGAAGAAAACAAGATAGCTTTGCACAGTGAATAAAAGTCACATATCTTTTACTAACAATGCTTTCGTGGAGACCTTCTCCCAGAAAACAGAAAGATAGACAACAACAAGAAAACATATGGAAGCTCAAAATGCTAGTCAATATCGAAGAGATGGAAAGCATTATCTGGTTAAATTCATCATGTCCTTACACAGACAGTCTCCATCCACAAAGTAAGAAAGATGAATTAGCCCATCCCACTCTCCCAATGATGTTTTGGACATAACATTAGCATCCACATTCAGCTCACGATAAATGTGATAGAAAAAACAACAATTGAATTCTCTCATCAGTATTTTGGAGTCATTTAGCTAGTGAAATAACTCCAGAGATTGAACCTGGTATTTCTCTAATGCCCGGTGGATAATCACTTGAGAAACACCATCTACATGAAGATCCTTTACACCCCATAGCCTTGCCACAAAGAGGCCACTCCATAATCCAATAACTTCAGCTCTAGTATGAGATCCCCCACCAACATTTAGCCAGCCTTTGATCACCTTTCCCACTTCCAAATTTGAGACAAACCCTGCATCACATAATCCATTTGCAGAGGCACCATCAAAGAGAATTAAGGGCATATTTTTCAGGAAAGGAGGAGGGGAGAGGTCCCTTGTAATTTTTACTGGTTTCACTTTATGCCAATCTAAGACTATGGAGAGGTTCTTGGCATAGGTAACATCGAATCTTTGTAGATATTTAGCAAACAAGGAAGCATTCCTGGCCTTCCATACCTCCCAGAAAATGAAAAATAGAAGATATTCATAAACAATTGTTTTAGTTTTCCATTCCTGAAGGTTTACCCTCGCAGTTGTCTTATTCCAACAGAATTCAATCTTCAAATGGTTCATAATCAAAATCCATAAACTTTCAAAATATTCACAGTACCCAAATAAGTGGAGAGTACCATCAGAATGCCTATGGAATAACAGGCATCTTCTCGGCCCCTTGTAGCCCCTTTTCTGAAGTGATTCCCAGGTCAAAATTTTATCCTTGATAACCAGGCATATAAAGAGCTTTATTTTTAGTGGCAGCTCACCTTTCCACAACCAGCTCATCCACCATTCAGAAGCATATGATTCATGAAGAGCGATAATGGAGAGATAGGAAAGCTTAGCTGACACCATGTCATCTCTAGAATTGAAATCCCATAACAATTTATCAGCCTTGTCATAGATAGAGATATTACAATGGTTCAAGGATAGAATGAATCGCTCCCATTCATCAACAAGATCACTAGTTAAACCCAATTCCAAGGAGCCATCCTAGATTTTTTCACCATCACATCGCTGAATATCCTTCAAATCATGAACATTATTCCTGTGTAACGCAAACGCCATATCATGAGATAAGGAAAAGCCTCCCTCCAGCCCACAAATGGGATCTATTCCAAGCCGAATTTGAATGCCACACCCTACTTGCCATCTTAGGTCATTAGTAATGAAAGGGAAGGTTCTAGCTATGCTTTTCCAAAATAACGTTGATAATTTCTATGGAAGGTTTGTCCTTCTTTTAATAATAGTGACTATATTAAGGTTCTTTCAAAATGAAAAAGACTTTGCTTTTATATATATATATATATATATTTTGTATTAAACAAAATAACTTTGATAATTTATATGGAAGGTTTGTCCTTTTAATAATAGTGACTGTATTAAGGTTCTTTTAAAATGAAGAAGCCATATATTTAAAACTTTAGAGATAAACAATTGGCATTTGAGGTCATGTTTAAGGTATTTTTAGGATAATAAGTAGAATATTATTTTAATATAGTTTTAAACTAATAATAATAATAATAATAATCATTTCACTTAATAACACAATTAGAGATACCTATTATTGTTAGCCGATAAAAGGTCACTAAGTTAATTCAAGAATCACTTCAATTTAGGCTGATACATATGAGGTTTTAGACCAACAAAAGGAGCTGAAACTCTCTAAGTGCCTGAAGCATTTAGATGACATTGGTCATCAAGTTCATGGCTTCTCAACCATTCACCCACTACCTAGTGGATTCATGCCCCAATTTGTTCAGTCGAGTCAAGCCCTCAGTCTCCTAAGTCTACTAGAGCAATTCACAACTTAGGAAAATAAATAACATTACTTACAATGCTTTTATTGGGGATGCTACAAGCACACTTCATTTTTCCCACTTGGACCTATTGTTTTGATGCAAAAACCCTCCTCCTGGTCCTCTGAACCATGACATCATTCCTTAAAGAAGAAGCCTACATTTTTAAAAACGAGGGCATTGAGGGACAAGCATCCCTTGGGGTTAGTTGGGCATGACACCCTCCTTTTGGATCACCTTACACTTGGTGGGGCCTAGATGCACATTTTTATTCTTATTTTATGCCATTTTATGGTTAAGTCCCCAGTTTGTGGGTGCACTAACCTTAAATTTAATAATTTTTCATTTAACTTTGTAGGCTCAAATTTGTAAAAGGTTGAGGGTTGTCTCATATAAATAAGACAATCTCACCTTATTTGTAAATCATGGGAAAGGGTTCAAATTATGTATTATTTTCTTTTTCTCTTGGTATATTGGAGCACTTGAAGCTATGCGCACCTCTCTCTCTTGGATGTCATTTTTGCTTGACGGATGAATTGATGATGTTGTAGGGTTTGATTTTACACATGCTTAGTTGATGCTAAACTAGTTGTAATAGCTCATGCTTAAGGGTGATCGAAGACACACTATCTTGCTCATTCTTGATTATTGTTGGTAAATTTATATCCTAACCCTAGTTTAACATTTCTCTTGAAGTGCTTTGGACATAGTTATGGTTTGTTTTCTAGCATTTTATAAACTTTCTTGAGGATCTAACTTCCTACCAAGGAGCTCTCCATTGTTTTGTTGGGTCTTGGACTTCTTTATTTTCCCTAACTAGGGTTTCACTACCTAACCCTTGAGGTTGCTAGCTTAGCCCTAGTTGCAACTATTGAATACCATCTCAAGAGGAGGGATGCTAGCCTCAATCTATCATATCCCTAGGGTTTGAGACAAGAATCATATTCCCTGTCCATCAATCTTCTTTTTATCTATTTGTACATGTATTAATTTATGCATAAAAATATTTTACTACTAGAAAAACCCTAAAAATCTAAATAAATTCAAAGATCCAAAAATAACCATGATTTGGTATTTATAGTCCACCCTAAAATTTCGCCCTAGGGTATTAACCACAAATTCTAGAGGGCATCCCCTTATGAGAAAGTGCATCAAGATACATGAAACCCTCGTAATTGGTGAATTAGAGGGTGTGTGGTATTGTTGGCTTATCCTACAACTTCTCTCCGGTACAATTGTCATTTTTTCCTTAAGGGCACACTTTTTGGAGTGGCTACCTTGAGAAGTGTGACACTGTCATGGGAGATGTGAACTTTCCTTGCAAGACATGATATTATTTGGAATTTGTGATAAGGTGAATAACTCCATTTATAAAGAATTATTTTTCTTGATTTGATATTGTTTGTCTTTGATAAGGCACTAATCATAGCTATTAAGGTTTCATGGAAGGTATTGGTAGTTTGTTGATGGTTGCAAGCATCTTTCATTCATTAGGGACCCCTGGGTTTTGGATTTACCCAAAGTGTTGAGGGGTTACATTGTGGTGACAATGAACAGACCAAGGAAAATTTTAGGGGTGAAATTTAGCCCATAGGCTACTTTTTTGAGTTTGTTTTCCAAAAAAGATATTCACCATTTTCCATTTTTTTCTGATATGATTCGCCCAAATTCCATAAAATTATTTTTTTTACTCTAAAAATCGCTGAAATTGTCCAAAAACTATATAAAATCCTTAGAAATTTGAATATTTAAAAAAAAAATTTATGGTTAGAAATTTGATAATTAGTAAGATTCACCAATGTTTCTACACTTCACAAAATTATGGATACTAAACATTTTCTTTAATTAGGTCTAATTCTCTCTCAATCTTATCATCATAAAATTAAGCCTATTACCTTAATTTGCAAAGTGCTAATTTAAACGATAACAAAAACTATATTATCACTTCTAAAATTTTCAATCATAATTTTAAAATATTCGATATAAATAAACCTATACATACTTCTTCAAACACATTTAAATAAAAATACATATTTCATAGCAAAGTGAATCATTTATTTATAGCAGTTCAACATTTATATATATAAAATAATGTATCAATTTAAAACCATTTTTTTAATTAAAAAAACATATATAATCGATTAAAATATATGATCAAGTATGAATCATTTATTTATACTAGTTTAACATTTATATATATAAAATAATGTATCAATTTAAAACCATTTTTTTAATTAAAAAAAAAATATAATCAATAATAGTGAATATATTCTCTATTCAAACAACATAATTTTTTTTCCAAAAAAATCGTAATTTATTTATATTCAATACTCAATAAACTTGAATACAAACGTTCATCCCTCATACCATATATTCTTACATATGTTCACCATGATACATGATCAAGAAACATACATACAAAGCTGACAAAGGCAAGGCAAGTGTAGACATTCATCCCTCATACCATATATTCTTATATATATCCACCATGATACATATATATCCACCATGATACATGATCTTATATTTGGACCTTATTATTTATAAAGCACAATGATCACATTTTTCCAAGGGTCGTAGTCTAAGATGTAAAAGGAGGGAATTAAATTATTTTTCAGCTAGATTCAATTCCCATCAAAGAAACGTTAGTTCATTATAGTTTGACTAAAAAGACAAGCATTCCTAAATAACCTTAGATTAAGTTTATGAGTTCAAATTTAATTATAAAAGTTTTATTTATAACCATGTAATTTTAAATGTGAATGTGAACCTGACCCAGAGAATCCCAATCACTAATTCACCTAAATCCTAAAAGAAATAAAATACTCAAAATATATTAAATGTCTCCTAAAGGATATATTCAACTTATATTAAAGTAAGTAAAAAAAACCAACGTGCAAGCAACCTTCAAGTCTCTATATGTGCACACAAACTTCGACTCTCTACATGCGTACACACGAACGTGGATACAAGATCCGAATATATACATACGTGTGCACGTATGTCCAACAATTGTATGTATTAGTTGTTTTAAAATTAACAATGCAAACATGCACAAGTGTATTGGAACTCAAGCGCAACTACTATCATAAGCATTTCTCGAGAAATCCATGTTAAGCTTAAATAAATATTCAAGGCATGACTAATGCTCTATAGCAGAGGCCCATTCCCCAACATATATATAATTAAAAAAATTAATTATAATATTTTATTTATTTTTATAATAACTTATTTTATATATATAATATTTTATTTAAAAAATAAAATATTATTAAAAATTGATTAAATTAAGAGTTTTTTATTTATAAATTAATTTGAATAAAAAATTAAAAAAATAAATTATTATAAATTTTATATTAAATTATTTTAAAAATTTATTATAAAATAAAAAAATTACTTTTATTAAAAAAATAAACAATAAAAACATTTTAAACTTACATGTACCTCTATTAAATTTCAAATTCATTTTTTTTTTAAATGTTATCATTCTCTCCAACTTATAAACTCATAAAAATATGAAAATGTAAGAAAGTGTTTTTTCAAATATTAAAAAATATTGTTAAATTAAAAGAATTAACTCTTCTCTTATTTTTTATTAAGTTTTGATAAATAAAACTTATCTAAATAAAAAATAATCATTATAATCATTATCATTATAGTATTTAATTTTTATAATATTATTAAAAAAACATAATTTTCAAACAATAATATCCATAATTAGACAAGATTATAACAATTTTAATTCGTCAATATTATAACAATTTTAAATCAATGTTTTAATTGTAATTATCTACATAATCAGGCCACAAATATATTTGTAGAAGATAAATTCTTAGATTATATCATCTTCTTCCTTATGTTTTATACATAAATATATTTATGTACTCATGGATGAGAAGCAATGTGTTTTTGTAGTTTAAGATGGAAGATATGTGTTATATGTAGGGGTTTTATACATAAATATATGCTTATTGGATGAGAAGCAATGTGTTTTTATAGTTTAAGATGGAATATATGGAATAGATTGAAATAACCTATGGAATAGATTAGAAGAATTAAAGGTTTCTTTTGAATTGAGAGCTTCCGCAATAAGGTTATACGAGAATGTCATTGCCAAGTTTAAGAGGAACGAGGGATGGTCAAATGATATTCAGTGTAATATCAGAGTTAAACAAGGTTTCCCCCTCTCCCCTACCCTTTTTGGTATCTACATCGATAAGCTAGAAGGTTGTTTAGAGGAAGCAGGGTGTGTTGGCACGATCTTAGTTGGAATAGTCGTCATCCTTCTTCTCTATGTTGACGATATTGTTCTTTTGGCAAGGTGTCCATTTGATTTTAATAAGCAGCTAAGACTTCTTCAGGATTTTTTCTCTACCATGGGTATGACTGTTAATACTAAAAAAACAAAAGTTATGATTATCAAATTCAAGAAAGACACGTATGCTAATTTTGTGGATGACAATAACAACTTGGAGGAAGTGTCTTCTTACAAATACTTAGGAATTGATTTTCATAACCAGCTCAACTGGAACTATAGCATTGAGAAAAGGATTAATGGAGGGTGGAAAGCTTATTTTGGTCTCGAAAATAATTGTAAAGCAGCAAACCTTGTGATGTGAGATAAAAAGAAACTCCTCTTTGAAACTTTCGTCACTCCTATTATCTTGTATGGGTGTGAGGTTTGGGGTTGCAGCATCTCTAGAGAATCTTGGAGAAAGATTGAGCAAATCCAGAAGCGTTTCATAATGTATAACCTAAAAATTAAAAGCAATACACCCTACCCTATTCTCCTTATAGAAGTGGGTCTTTCCCCTATCGAGAGCCTAGTTATGACTAGGCTCCTGTTATAAAAGCAAAAAATCAATAACACGGGAGACCATAGACTTCCTAAGCTAGCTTTAAATTCTAGTGAAAACCACCTAAGGCTCAAATAAGGTTGGTATAAAGATACCAGGGCTTGGTTAAACCTTTGGGAGATCGATGAAAATGATNTAAGTTTAAAGAGAAAATGTGGTGTGAGAAATATTTAGAGGCTAAAAGAAAATTAAGATATTATAAGGAGGTCATCAACCCTACTCTAGAAGATCAAAATTATCTCTCTGTTTTAACTAGTTCAAAGAAAAAAACTAATATAGCCAAGATAAGAATGAACTCTCATGAGCTCCATAGTGAAACAGGTCATTGGGCGGTTCCTAAAACACCATGGGTGGAAAGGATCTATCATCTCTGTGAAAATATGAACATTGAGGATGAAAAACACTTTCTCTTAGAGTGCCCTGTGTACACCCATATTAGATCTTAGTTTCATAATCTTTTTTGCACTACCGACCTTCTTATCCTTTTAACTTGTCAAAATTATAGTGTGCGTGGGACGCTTCTCTCCAAGCTCTTTGAGCATAGAAATACAATTTTAAAACAAACTAAATAATTCATGTCTTTAGGTCCGATAGACCAAAGTTTGGTCTCAAGGGACATTAACCACCACCACCACCACCACCACCACCACCACCACCATATGCTCATGAGATGAGAAGCAATGTATTTTTATATTTTATAGTTTAAGATGGAAGAGATGTGTTATATGTATGGTTTTGTTAGAGGTGTTTTTGTTTATGTTTTATAGTTTAAAAGGGAAGATATGTGTTATATGTATTGGTTTGTAAGAGGTATTTTTGTTTTTGTTTTTGTTTTATTTATTTTTAAATAATGTTTAACATTTTATATTATAAAAAAAATGTTAATTATAATATTTAAGAAAGTAAAAAAAGTTATTTTGATTGATAATGTTTATATTTAAGTTTTTTTTAAGATGGAAAAAATAATTACAATTTAATTCTTAAATTGATAGTGTGGATAACTATTACCAACCATATTATGTAAATGTGAGTTGATTCATAATCTTTATTCAAGGAAAACAACGTTATTTAAAATACCTTGTTGGTGGTTTGTAAGAGAGCAGACTTCCACTCCTACCAGATTCCTTTGGATCTTGGGTTGTTAACATGTTTCTTTCCTTACGTACGATGAGTATGAGCTCTTATCCAATTAGAGATAGTTTTAGGTCATCTTGATAAATGTTTTAGGTCATAAACATATTACTGCAAACATGTCTGCATATGCATAGTTCATCCATTTTCATTTATACATATCATAAAAGTTACAATAAATCTTCCTTCAAATTTGATGGAGCCATTTCCCTTGTGACATATGAAGGGTTCTCAAAACATTTGTTTATGTAGTAAGGTAAACACTTATTGCATCATAAGGGAGCCCTTTCCTTTTCCTCTTTTCATTAAAAACACACACACATACATTTTATATACCCCCCCCCCTCCTCCTCTCTCTCTCTCTATATATTACACACCCCTTGGGGGGACTAGTTTGATATGTGTAAGAATCAATTCGCACAAACCACACCTCAACCACACAGACATATCTCAATGGACTAGTATAGTAGTTGAGTGTCATTTAGAACCTCTCAGAGTCAACCCCCTGGATGGTTTCCTCTATTGTGTGCCTTACTCGATATTCACACTAGATCAAGCATTGTAATCAACACAAACAAGTTTACATTGGCTACCATCCACAAAATACATAGAAGTGCACAAGTGTTTCTCCATGAGTTTTTTCCTTGTAAATATGGTAATTGGAATCTTAATGGGTTATACTCAATCAATTCAAGTGAATACTTCAAGACAATATTTGTCTCGAGGTCTCTAATTCTAGTCTAATTAAGTCCCATTGGGTTACCAACATATATTGTGGTTGTTGATTTCCCTTCATCCAAATGTTCTAAAGAATAGTGGGAGGGGGGTGGGAGAGGATCTTGTGAGATTTTCCTTGGAAAAGAGAAATAAATGTATGGTGATTGGAGGTTGTAACATGCATTCTATTATTGTCAAAGAGTTGAGTAGGTAAGTTATACTATTATTCAAATCCTATTTAGAATTTGGGAGATTCCCAATTTTTTTTAGATGGAGAATATGAAGATACGGTTAACTACTTATTTGACCTAGACAATATTCTATGTGGCGAATCCATATTCCTAACTCAAGACAAAGTAATTTGAGCTTGGAGAGAAAGCTATTGTATATTGAAAGAGAATGCAAGAAATAGGGATTTAGTCAACATAATGGTGGAAATACCTAATTATATAACTTGTGGGTTAGCACTTCAAGATGGAAACTATTTTCCAATCCCATGAAACCACGAAGAAATCATAACATAAAACATCATTTAAGAAATGTAAGGGATGATTTCAATTGATCCATTATCCATCACGATACTTTACCGCATAGAAATATTAAAGCATCAAATTGCATAATCAATCATATCAAAAAAAGGAATAAAGCACAAAGATATGGATCTCATGTTTATCTTTCTTAATACAGTGGGAAGATTAGTGTAATATTGATGACTAACTTCTTCCCTAAACATGGAAAATCCATAAAAAAATACCAAAGGTAAAGGGTTAATTGAAATATATTTATGCAAATATTTCCAACGTAGTGGAGATAAAAAGATAAAAAGAGGAGAATACCTCACTCTTCCATTCCTTTGTCAACCAAGTTTTAATGAATTTAAAACTAGATAAGAGAGGGGTAGTACAATATCTAGAGCATTCCAAGCACCTACACACAAATACACAACACATACCTTGCACATATGACAAAATCCAATGGAATAATTGAAAAAACAACATCATCACATAAACTGAAACCATTAGCATGCATAAAATACAATAAATGGAGCAAATGAACTCATAACAAATTCAATATGCACAAGGATAAAGAACTAGAATATATTAAATGAATCAGTGATGATTTACAAATGGAAATCCAATGGTTGTGAGTCGTAACGGCCCCTCAAATATCCTCTTCATTGGGTTTGTCTGTCTAAGCCTCTTCTCTTGTATTCCTATTCATACTAACTAATATTGGAACTTGTAGATCCTCCCAAGCAAGCTAAGTGAGGGGAAGCTGGACATTGTTATGCGTCAAATTCCAAAAATAGCATAACAATAGAAAGAAAGAGTAACCCAAAGTGTTGGAAGTTTCTTCAATTAGGAAACCTCCTTATACAATGCATCAAATGCAGAAGACAAGATGAGTTGATCCTAAAACTAGGTCTCCTTGGTATATATATAGGAGACAAAGGGTCTGATTATGATTCTAACTGACCATACAATTACAATTAAGGTCCCCGCTAACCAATAAAGACAATACTGCTATAATAGTTGATATGCAATGTCACAATATATATGGATTAACATGCCCCTCATCTTCAAACAAGTGTTGTCCTCAACACTTGATCATTAACTTGGGATGTATTTGCATGAAGAACTCATATTCCATGTAGCCTCTTCTATTTACAAGTTCTTCCACTTGATGGGTTATTTGGTAATTGATTGATTTCATAGGTTCTTTATCATTGTGTCAATGATTATTTCATGTTCTAGTATCAACTTCCCTTCTTCATCAATATTTGGTAAAATAATGTGCACTAAGATCTTGTCAACAATTAGCTTTTTTAGGAAAGAAGCATGATATATTAGTTGTACACATGAATATGGAGGAAACTCCAAAGTTGCAACCCATACTCACAATCCTTTGCAACGCCTTATAGGGACCATAGTATTTGGGTGCTAATTTATTGTGTTTATTTGTTGCTTGAGGGACATCTGTTTGTATGGCTGTAACCAAAAAAATACCCAATCCCCCACTTCAAATTCCCTTTCACTATGATGTTGATCTAATTGTTGTTTCATCATATTTTGTGTTATAAACAAGTTATCTTTCAACAGTTGGAGAACCTCATGTTAGTGCTCTATGTGATCCTCAATTCCTTAATGTCATTAGCTTTCTCTTTCAAGGATGATGTGATGGAAGGAGGATGATCTCCATAAAGTGCCATAAATGGTGACAATTTTTATGAAGTATGGAAAGGTATGTTGTACCACCATTATGCCAAGGGAAACCACTTGACCCATTATGTTTCTTTATCATATGAAAAGAAAGGAAGATACTCTTTCTAGGAATTTATTCACAATCTTAGTTCTCGCATTAAATTGAGGATGGTAAAAGGAGCTATGAGCCAAATAAGTGCCCAAACAATAAAATATTTCGTTCCAAAAATTACCAGCGAAAATTGGATCTCTATCACTTAAAATAATATTGGAGATTCCATGTAGCTTCTCAACTATTTCCATGAATTCTATAACTACCGTACTTTCTTTAAAAGGATGAGAAAGAGAACAAAAATGAGCATACTTTGTGAGTTGATCAACTACAACCATGATGAAAAAATTTCCTTCTAACTTTGGTAGACCTATAATAAAACACATTGAGACTTCTTCCCAATGCTGACTTGGTATGGCTAATGGTTGTATAAGTCCTAATGTCTTGATTATCTCTACTTTGTCATGTTGGAAAACCAAACATTATTTCACAAATTTTTGGACATAAGTTTTAAGACCTTCCCAGAAAAATCCCTTCTTGATGTTATGGTAACTTTTCAAAAATCTTGAATTTCCTCCTATAGGATAAGTGTGCAATTCCAAAAGGACATTCTGTTTGAGTTGATAATTATTACATTAATATAAGCAATCAAGGTATCATAGTAAATAATTCTTCCACACAAATTTATCTAGTGAAATAGGGTCCTCTTGTAGTTTTTGAATTATCTTACATCCCTTATGATCTTGCTTCCATTATATCATTGCGTCTTCCACCCAATCATATTACATAATGGAAATATCACAAAGTAAGCCCTCCCTGTCATATTCTTTTCTTGTAAGTGCATCTGCCACCACATTTTGATTTCTTGTTTGTAGATAATTTCAAAGCCATAACCTAGCATCTTTATAACCCATTTTTATTTCTCTTCTGAAGATAATCATTGTTCCAAGAAGTTCATAAGAATGCCATGATTTTTTCTTACCTTGAAGTGTCTTCCTATTAGGTAAGGGAGCCATTTCTTAATTACATGTAGTATGACCAACATTTCCTTCTCATAAATTTGTTTGAGCAAGTTTTTTAATTTAAGATGGATACTCTCAAAGGTAAGAGGCTTATTAAACATGCACTAATGTCATGCCCTAAGGTAAGACATTCCACAATAAATATTTTTGTGAAGTTGGGCATGGCTAATACAAGAGTTGTACACATAGGCACTTTAAGTTTTTCAAAAGCTTTTGTTTCTTCTTAAGTCCAAGAGAATTCCTCCTTTTTCAATAGCCATGTTAGAGGTGTTTCTATTTGACCATAATTCTTATCAAACTTACTATCAAATCCTTCAAATCCTCTAATATTATTCAAGTTTTCAGGAATTGTCCATTCCATGATGCCCTCATGAGACACAATATGACCCAAATATTCCACCTCTTGAATGCCAAAGGCACACTTATAAGGCTTGGCATATAATTGATTCTCGTCCAATAGTTTTAAGACCTTGTCAACATGTGGTACATGTAATTCCCAATCATTTTTATAGATTAGTATGTCACCATAAAATTCTAACAGAAATGTATTTTGGAAGGGATTAAAAATATAATTCATCAATATTTGAAATGTGGAAGGTGCATTGGTAGGTCCAAATGGTATCACCAAAAAATCATAATGACCTTCATGTGCTTTGAAGGTTTTTTTTGGTATGTTTTATTTCCTCATACTAATTTGATGATATCCATATTGGAGATATAACCTGGTAAAGATAATTGCTCCCTACAATTAATCTAATAATTAATTAATGTTAGAAATAGGAAACTTATATTTAATGGTCATGTTATTGAGCTCTCTACAATTTGGGCACAAATTCCATGAACCTTCCTTTTTGAAAACCCTCACCGCTAGTGCAGAGAAAACAATTTCGCTAGGTTGAATGGTGCCTGCATCTAACATTTCTTTAACCATATGAGGAGTCAGGACCTATAGGGTCTAATGATATGTGGTAGACTTCTTCGTTTCAAGTGAATAACATGGTCATGATCTTGAGCAGGTGTAACACCTTTAGACATCTCTGTAACTACCTTGGGTTGATAACTTGTTGGAGATCCACTGGAATAGAGGGTATAGATGCTTGAATAGCTCGAGAGAACAATTATACAAATACTCCATGGTGTCCCCTTTTTAGCAATTTTTTCATTATGTTAGAGGCTATCACTTCCATGGAATACCTCTGAGTTCAATTTCCTTTCCTTATGAAGAGAATCTCATGAAACGTTCCTGAAAATTAAGAGCCATTGTTCCCAACGATTGTAGCCATTGGATCCCTAGTACAACATCAAGACCACACATTTGGATTGCAATCATTTGAATATCCAATAAATAATACCCCATAATAATATTAATAATACGAAACTTCCCTCGACAATTTATGATACCTCCATTTGCAATCATTACTTGAAATTATGGTGCTAGATATACAAAGCAATTGAGAAGTTTGGCTAATTTGCAATTAATGAAGTTATGGGTACTACTGGAATCAATCAACATTGCAAAATTTTTATTTTTTTATATATCCTTCTATCTTGATAGTTTTAAGAGCGTTCATGTTATCCAATGCATGACAAAATATGGTTGGAGTAGTATATTCTAGATATACATATTGAGATTGTTTTAGCTCTAGATCTTCTTCCTCTTCACAATCTATGTAGAATAATTTCTTCTCACTACATTTATTTCCCTTGATGTACTTGTTGTCATAATTGAAACATGGTTCTTTTTATTTTATTTCCTCCACTTGTTGAGGAGTCCACCTTGTAGGTTCGGAAGAGGTTGGTGGAGGAAACATTTCCCTCTCTATAGGTGTTAGTAGTAGGCCTTTTAATATACATATTTTTACTTTCAATTTCCCTTGCCAAACTAAAAGCATTCTCCAATTATTTAGGTTCAAAGAGACATACCTCATGTTGAATGCTCTCCTTTAGAGTGACCATAAAGAGATCCCACAATTTTTCCTCTATTATGTTCTTCACTCTAAGACTTACCTTCTAAAATTGCTTAATGTGCTTTGTAACTTGACATTTGTTTTTGATATTTATAAACTGGCTAAATAAAGGGGTTTCTCTTAATATCCCCATAATATGCTACAAATTCATCCTTAAATATAGACCAAGAGACAGTAGAGTGCTTCTTATGATCACAAGGTTATTGGTAGCATACAAATTGATCATGTTCTAAAAGTTGGCACTTGATGTAGATTGAAGAATTGCTCCACCTGAAATATCCATGTTATTTGATCATTGCCTTCAAAATGTCTCATATCAATAGTTGGAATGGAGTAGTTTCTTGGTCTTAAGTTGAGCCAATGATGTTATAAATGATCAAATGTTGGTGACTCAAATTTCTTGTTCTCTAACTATTTTTCAATTTTCTCAATCTATGTCTAAGACAAGTCCCTTCTTCTTCTTATATTATTGAGGGTCTGAATTATAAGGTAAGATATGTTTCATCTCATTTAGAATTACTCCCTTCATAACTTCAAGATCCTCTTTGTTAGACATCTTGTTTTCAAGGCTTTGTAATTCATCTTTATTTATCATATTCATGATGTCCACCTTTCTTAACAATGTATTTTCCATGTTATCTACTCTTTTGATAATCTTAGACACCCCAAGTCTAGATCGTCATGCTTGTCTCATGTTATGGAAAAGCATTTAGGAGTTTTACTGGGCATAGCAATTTTTGCTCCACCTCTTTCCAATTGACCCCGCTAATAATTACTAGAGTTATTCTCTATTTAATATTGTTGGAACTTAATCCATTAGGGTTAAGTGAAGATAGAGAGTCACATTTGAAGTCAGAGAGACGCCTTGGGAATATGAACCTAAGAGTCATATCAATGTATTAATATGTACATATATTCATGAGAAAAATGTATTGACACTTATCCATTTTTTACTTTGTGTTTTCTTTGTGTTTCCTATTGTTCCTGAGCACTCCAATAGTGGTATAAGAGCTGAGGTTCTCTCATAACTCTAGCTCTATCCTAGTCAATTCCACTCTGACTTTATGTTCTCCTTTGAAATATTATGTATGCCTCCATGCCATCCATAGTCTCCTTCTTGGCACATTCTTTAGTTAAGGTCTTCTCCTCTACATATTGTTTTTCTATACCTACCACTTGTGAAACCTAACTTTTTATCTTATGTCTCACACAATTGTTGTTAACCTGTATCTCCACTTTTTCACTCTCCTAGGCATATTTGAAACATATTAGGAAAAGGCTTCCTCATTTGCAAACTATGTTGAATACTGTACTATGAACGTGTTGAGGACCATGGAGTATATTTTCTTGACTTGTGTGTGAGGGCATGACTTGTGTGTGAGATCATGAATGCATATTTTTGTTGGAGTTATCAACATGTTGTTGCATTGGTTGGAGTGAACTATTACTATGTGAAGAATTGGTGTTGAAGTGTGAAGAATTGTTGCTATGGTGGAATTGTGCATTGATATATTGCATTGAATGTTGAATGAGTTGAATGTTCAATGCATTTAATTCCTCTAGAAGTTGTTGTGTATCACATGTTTTGAACATATGTATCACATTTTTCTAATGCGTTGAACTCCACCAGAAATCTAATTTATACTGCTAGTATGTTGATGTATATTGTTGGAGGTTGGAAGAGTATGTGTTGAATGCATTAGAGTTTTGGAGTTTTTTTGTTCTCTGCCATATCGAATTATTTTATTGTTGGTGCTATTGATTCTTCTTGCGACTTTAAACATTGTAAAAAATGTTTGAAGTATTGAACCATTTGGCCACATCCTTTCTTAGTCTGTACTCTCTATGCCATCCAACTTATTCATGTCTATACTCTCCATGCCATCCAACTTATATCAGATACACATTTGTGGATTGATTCACATTAAGGGATCAACAAGGATGAATCGCATTAGGACTCCTTATCATTCCTCCCTCTCATACTTACCTTTCCTTCCAACTCAATTGAAGATATCCATTGAGAGAGGGTTCAACTATCCACTTTAGATTTTGTATTAGTGGGACTAAAAAGAAAATCGTTCTGATTCAGTCATCTCCTCTACTATGGCTTTGCTCGAATAAATACCATGATCTTTATTCGCTTGCACTACATCATTTAAGTTTCTTAACTGGCTAAGATAAAAGTACTTCAAATTGTATTTTAGATTCCCTACTTTTCTTTTAGATTCATCTAAGATTGCATATATATCCCTATTAAGAAGATGAGTTACCATTGGCACAATTGTTTCCATATGAGTTGTTAATTGGCACTTGTCGAAATGAGGATGCTAAGTTAATGTGCATCGTTGGAGATACAACAACGTAGTGGAGAAGACACAACATTGGTGTGATTTGTTGTTCTTGATTACAAAGCATCAATGGGGGAGAAAAACCAACACATCAATTTCATTCTATCTCCGAGAGCAATTATTAAAAAACTCAATATGTTGTTTATAATCAAGGGTGAAGGGTGAATACTAGGATTCATAGTGCTTTGCAAGTCGAAGCTTGACTTGAAGCAACACAACTATTTCAGTGAAATAAGAAAATGAAAGAAGGTGGTTGAAGTCAATCCTCTATCCATCACATTGTGTATATCTAGGTTATTGGATTTACAAGGTAATGCTTGGTTTTATGAATTTGGATAAGGGGAGCTTGATTAATAAATTCATCCTTTCTTATTTTGGGAAGGTTTATGTTTAAAACAATTGGGATTTTTTTGTTTGAAACAATCAAGATATGCAATCCTAAAGCTTTTCTATTGCTTTGTACAAATTATAAATTAAATTCCAAGGATGTTTTGATAAACTATGGGAAATTTATTATACTATTTGTTTGTTACATTGGAATAGTTGGTTAGTGAATGACAATGCATTGTGTTCCATCATTGAATGGAGTATTCATGTTTATAACAACAAAAACATTGGACTAAGCTACTCTTTGGTTGACAAAGACAACACATGTTATACTAGCAGTGACAAGCACCCAATTGTAATGTTTGGAGTAGGACAAGGATGCCAATGTTTGAGAAATAATGGAGATTTTGTTGATGTATTTGTAACTTCAGAATGTATTCACTTGTATATATTATGTATTTTATTTCATTGTACCTCGATGTTTCTATCGGGAGAATCATTAATGTAATCAAGTCATGTAAATTCATAGAGGTTAACCCTCCTTTTTTGATCGGGGGGCAACGCCTTCACAGTTGAGGGGCACTAGGGTTATTAGACTCTCCTAGTGAAGTCAGCCCTGGTAAGTAATTGTCAAGTGGAAAAATAGTATAAATAGAGAGTGAGACTCTCTATTTGAAACACACACTCACTCAACTATAGCGCATGAGTGAGAGAAGAGAAGCTTGCACAAGTGAGACAGAGAACAATTGTCAGAGATCATGTTTCTGTTTTTGGGTTTTACTTTTTCCATTGGTGCTCATTCTATCTCTGAGGAAGTTGCAGGGTTTTCTCCTTTATGGCTTCCCCGAGGAAAAATATTTGTGTCTCTTGTCTCTTGTGATTATTGATGTGCATGTTATTCTCTCAGATAAGATCCTAAGATCATATTGCTTAAATGATATAAATCTAACATGGTATTAGAGCTAACCTAAGAAGAAGACACTGTGCAGCTGCAGAAGCTATGGCTTCCTATTCTTTGGGTCTCTCTCCACATATCATCAGCAAAAGGAGGCTAGGATAACTATCCATTGAAGGGCACATATTTCTGTCGAAGCAAAATTTGATTCCAGGCATTTTCAGTTTTTGACCTATCACTACTGCAGGAAATTAGGGCTTTTCACAGAAGAGGAATTTTTTAGTGATCCCAACATAGTATTTCCCTCCTCCTCAAAATCGAAATTTAGAGACCAATATTGAAATTTTTGGTTGGGTAAAACTTCGGGAAAGTCAAACCCTAATATGACCCCGGACCAGAAAACCCTAAAAGACTAAAACTAGTCATTTTGGTGCATTCGCTATAACTTGAGATTGGAAAAGGATCAGGAGCCAAAACTTTTACAAGCCGAAGATAAATTCCTTATGTATAATGTGTAAAAGTTTCATCCTCATATTCACTATATTGTGTGAGATATGATTCCTCCAAATTAGGGTTCCAGCCTCTCCCTGGATTCATCCCTAAACATGACACCTAGGGAAGATTGCTATATCTCAGGATACAAAGGTACAAATGAAATTTTGCAAGATGTTCTATGTAGGGAACGGACTGTGATTTCTATGGTAAAATTTTTAGACCCTGAAGGTGAAATGGTGACACGCGGCAGTTTGTACAAGTTCGTTATGCTGGACAGTCCTGAAACAAGTCACCTTGGGAAAAATATCATAAAACCCAATTGGTGAAACCAATTCTACTCAAACCTATGGTGTTGGAAATAGGATAGAAGAGGATACCTCAGTACAAAATTTTAGACACAAGGGAGTAGTTCCTTCATATATACCGCAGAAACAATATCAGACATTTCTGCAGAAGAAATTGGAAAACTAGGGCTTCCTTTTCCGGGATATTCCCTCCACTCTTTTTAGAAAAGGAGTACATTGGAAAACTCACCTTGAATAGGCCCATATTTCTATCCAATCATATCTAAAATATTCCAAGTTTTGAAAATTAGGGTTTCTCTAACAAACCCTAGATCAACCAGATCCGAAACCAAGACCGACACCTCAAATTGGTAAGATATAATATTTTGCTATTTACATTTGAGGTTCTCATTTCAAAATGACCTATCAGACCAGCTTGATGACAAGCTTGGTGAAGCTGAAAACTTCCAAGCATGGAAGTATTGGATTTCACTAGTTCTTGAAGAAAATGAATTGGACACCTACATAAGTGGAGAGGTTCTAGTTCTAGAGGGAGATGAGGCTAAAGACTTACACAAGAAGAACTTGATCAAGGCCAGGAGGATCATTGCTGACTCAATCAAGGATCACCTTATACCACACATGTCTTCCCTAAAGACACCTAAAGAGATGTTTGATTCCTTGACAAAGCTATTTGAAGGGAAGAACATAAATCATAAGATAACTTTAAGAAACCAGTTGAAGAATGTAAACATCCAAAATGCAGAGACTATACAGTCATACTTTACAAGGGTCTCTCAAATCAAAGAACAACTTGAACCAGTGGATGAAGAAGTAGAGAATGCAGAAATTGTGAAAACCATCTTGAATGGCTTCCCAGGATCATGGGATTCATTCATTCAAGGAATGTGTTCCAGAAGGAAGTGATTACCTTCAGTAGACTCTAGAAAGAGTGCACAAAAGAAGAAGCTCAACTCATAATAAGAGAAGAGAAGCTGGGAACAACTGAAGATCAAGCGCTCACGATTCAAAGAAGATCCCTCAAGCGATGAGGAATATGAAGAACTCAATTCTTGAAGAACCTCTTATCCATCTTAGCACATGGATAAGAAATGATGTTGTTATGAATGAAGAACACGATGAATTTGAAAGAAGGAGTCTACCCATGAAACAAATAAAGATAAGTGTTCAATTGTCATTTCATGATATTGTTTGGTTATGCATTTGTTTATATTCAGTTGATGTGTTATGCATGATAGAATGTTTGCATTAATGATAGTATACTACTAATATGCATGTGATGGGTAAGTAGCTCATGGTGCTATACAAATATCCATTGCTACTTATCTAGAATGAAACCTCTTTACTGACATATTGGATTAGTGCACAATCTCAATGATGTCATGGTAGAGATGGAAGGAATCTAGAAAGTTTCCGCGAGATGTGGATGAATGTTGTATTGGATAAAATATTTGCATGATTATATCTTTATGCATAAGAATTTACCATTATGAATATGCCTTATGAAATGTTTCTAACCATACAAATAATGCATTTGAATTCTAGAAAAGATCGCGTACAATCGCCTACAAGAAAAGAAGGATGAGAATTGTTCCAAAGAACAAGTGACGACAGTTTAAGTTTCACTCTAATAATCCAAAATGAAGAATGATGACTAGAATGCAATGTTGAAGACCTGAAGGGAAGTCCGTAGTATCTTCCATATGGATCTACAATATCTAGCATGCAGTAGATGACAACATCGTGGGATACAAGGAAAGATTCAGAGCAGAAGGATTCTCACAGAAAGAAGGCATAGACTATGAAGAGACATTTGTAGCCACTGGTAGTTGAGACACATGACAGGCAAACTCATGTGTGAAAATTAAAGAAGGCCTTGTACGATCTCAGAAGGCACCCATGGGATAACACATACATGAGGAGATTGAAGACACCTAGAGTGATGAATATCTTAAACTTTGGTACAAGGTTGAAGATGAAAGCCTATAGAGGATGACAAGCTCACAGATGGGTGTGAGAAGAACTTTTGAAAAGGTTCAAGATAGAGGATCTTGGTATCCAGTGACCCTATATGGATACATAGAATATTAGTAACAGAGGAAGCTACTTGTCACTCCATTATAGGATGTTTCAATACATAGAGTACGAAAGGTAGAGGGAGAATGATGCTCCACTTCAGAGGGAGTGACTGCAGAAGATCCTGAGGTTCGACATGGTATGAAAAGATGGACAGCTTACTGATGGCTCTAGGATTTAATGAGAGTAAAGATAATTCTAACCTTTACTTCAAGGTTGAAGGCAGAAGACCAGTGATGCTCCTGTTATATGTCGATGACTTGTTCTTGACATAAAAGAGGAACTCATTAAAGTTACAAGAAGGAGACTTGATGTCAAGTTTGAGATGAAGGACTTGGATATGATGTACTACTTTCTAAGCATGGAGGTGTGGCAGAATGCAGATGGAATCTACTAGGACAAGGGAAGTATGCAGTGGAGATCCTAAAGAGGTTGGGGATGATGGATTGCAAGGCCATGACCACACCTATGGCATCAAACCTGAAGCTATTGAGTGATGCTTCATCAGAGACAGTTGATGCCACGATGTATCGTCAGAATATTTGTTCCTTGATGTACCTAATGAATACGAGACTAGATATTTTCTTTTCTGTGAACACATTGAGCCAGTTCCTGAAGGGTACAGTTGATTATGGGCTCAAGTATGAAGCGAATTAGAAGATTAACTTGGAGGGTTATGTATATTTGATTAGGCAGGCAGTGCCATTGATAGGAAGAGCACTTTGAGATGCTACTTTAGTCTGAGATCAGGTGTGATCTCTTGGTTTAGCAAGAAGGAGTCCTGCATGGCGCTGAGAACAGTCGAGGCAAAATATGTTGCCACTTGCTCAACTATTTGGGAGGTAGTATGTTTCTTTTGAAAACTTCTATTTGATTTGATTGATCCAACTTGCATTTTTGTATGATGCAGAGAGGAGAAGTGAAGCTCCCGTATGTGATTCAGATCGAGATCTCTTGAAAGACTAGCATAGCCAGTGAGACAAGTTGTTTAACCATAAAATCCTGGCCAAGCTCATAGGTTGCTCATACGTAAACGATCCTGCAGGTTGTCCTAGGATGTAATCAGTCCTGGTGAAGCTGACAGGTTATCCTTGGACCTAATCATCCCTAATGTGATTCTATGCTAGAAATGGCCAGAGTGAAGTTTGAGTACTTTAGCGAGAAGCTTGGTGTTCTCCAGATTGAGGTTCCTTCTAAGGAGAAGTGATGAGTCTAAGAGCCTTTCTGACATGGTGGTAGGATTGGTTCCTCCCATGGTCAGATGTAAGCGTTGTGCCTTTTTGACATGGTGGCAGGATTGGTTTCTCCCATGGTCAGATGTAAGTGTTGTGCATTTCTAACATGGTGGCAGGATTGGTTCCTCCCATGGTCAGATGTAAGTGTTGTTCCTTTCTGACATGGTGGTAGGATTTGTTCCTCCCATGGTCAAATCTAAGTGTTGTGCCTTTCTGACATGGTGGTAGGATTGGTTCCTCCCATGGTCATATGTAAGTGTTGAGCCTTTCCTCGGATGGTATTAGGTGTGTCCTACCATGATGATGGATGTAAGTGCAAAGCCTTTCCACGGATGGTAGTAGGTGTGTCCTACCATGCTAGTGGATGTAAGTGCAGATCCTTTCCCTGGATGGTAGTAGGTGTGTCCTACCATGCCGACAGATGTAAGTGTAGATCCTTTCCCTGGATGGTAGTAGGTGTGTCCTACCATGCCGACAGATGTAAGTACAGATCCTTTTCCTGGATGGTAGTAGGTGTGTCCTACCATTCCAGTGGATGTAAGTGCCGGGGCCTTTCCTTGGATGGTAGTAGGTGTGTCCTACCATGCCAGTGGATGTAAGTGCTGGAGTCTTTCCCTGAATGGTAGTAGGTGTTTCCTACCATACCAGTGGATGTAAGTGATGGATCCTTTCCCATATGGTAGTAGGTGTGTCCTATCATGTTGGTGTATGTAAGTGTTGGAGCCTTTCCCAGATGGTAGTAGGTGTGTCATACCATGCAGGTGGATATAAGTGCTGGAGCCTTTCTCAAATGGTAGTAGGTGTTTCCTACCATGTCGATGATATAAGCGTCAAAGAAGAATACCTACATGGAGGCTAGGCCTACAACCAGCATGAAAAAGGGCTGGCTCTGCAGAACTTCCTATGACGAGTAGAATTGAGAGATATCACCATTTGATCGAGATAGCGGGAGCAGTGATGATGATGATGATCTAGTCTGATGATGATCCAACTCTGATGATCCAGTGATGATGATGATCCTGTGATGAAGACTTGTGCTGATGAACTATGTCAAGAGAATACCTTCCTAGTTAAGAGGGAGTGTTGATGTATTTGTACCTTCAGAATGTATTCACTTGTATATATTATGTATTGCATTTCATTGTACCCCAATGTTCCTATTGGGAGAATCATTAATGTAATCGAGTCATGTAAATTCATAGAGGTTAACCCTCCTTTGTTGATTGGGGAGAAAAGTCCCCACAATTGAGGGGAACTAGGGTTATTAGACTCTCCTAGTGAATTCGGCACTGGTAAGTAATTTTCAAGTGGAAAAATAGTATAAATAGAGAGAGATAATATCTATTTGAAACACACACTCACTCAACTGTAGCACATGAGTGAGATAAGAGAAGCTCGCACAAGTGAGAGAGAGAACAGTTGTCAGAGATCATCTTTCTATTTTTGGGTTTTACTTTTTCCATTGGTGCTCATTCTATCTCTGAGGAAGTTGCGGGTTTTTATCCTTTATTGTTTCCCCGAGGAAAACTCTTTGTGTCTCTTGTCTCTTGTGATTATTGCTGTGCATGTTATTCTCTCAGATAAGATCCTAAGATCATATTGCTTAAATGATATAAATCTAATAGATTCTTGAACTTTAAAACTTTTGATAAACAAATCTAGTACATGCAGATATCATAAACAATTCAAAAGCACAATTATTCAATCCATAAGACACATGATGTACCCTAGGAAAATCCTCCAAATCTGGAGGATGAAAAGTCCAGCAAATAATCCTTTGAGTATGATAGATAAATGTAGAGAATGATTTTACAACACTTGCATATTGCTTGATAAGATATATCTAAGAAGCACTAGAGAATAGAGATCACTCATAATACTGTCTCATCCTTGCCAAGTGCATAGCAATTTAATAACAATCTTATTCATTCATACAATGGGAGGTAGCGAATGGTTGCAAGCCTTTAGGAACTATGAACACTATGAGCATTGTTTACATATTACCTATATACCCTTCATTGACTTGGTGCCAAGTTTTCACCTCGTAATTACCTCCTAGACTGAAGATATGCACCCTCCATTAATTCATTGGTGTTAACTGCCTCTAATTGAGTCATTAATTGATTGAACTGAACTGAATATAACTGAATAGAATGTAACTGAAAAAAACTGAATGTAACTAAACTGAACTGAATGTAACTGAACTTAACTGAACAAAACTGAATGCGTGGCCATTAGTTAGGAGTTTAACTGAATGTCTTTAGTACTTCACCATCAATGTCATCTTTAACAACCACTTTGCATAAATCAAGGAGTGGATTCCTTAATTAACTTAAACATGTTTTCCACAACTTAGACTTAGATGGTGTCTTGCAATTTGATTTCACTACAGTTCTGACATAGGCAATTCAATTTTTACTCTATCTCTGCTCTCATCTCATATATCATTAATTAATTCTACATGGTCCATGAGTGTTTAAATAATTAATCATCTTTATCATATCATACTTGGAATATTGTTTCCCAACCAATGATCATATGCATTACCCTAGGTCATATAGTCATATGCTAAAGTAAATCACTCTAGGGGTAGCTAATCCCTGAAGAAGACTCATAGCACCTAGAGACCATGACTAGCCATACATCACATAGTAGATACTCATGAATTGAAACAACACAAGTCCTATTGTCTTGATACAAAACCAGTCTTGATACAACATAAGACCATCTCTAGTTAAGGAGAACAATCTCATAGGGTACCATCTATTAGAATCATTTGACTCGATACGACACAAGTCCATAATTGATACAAGACAAGTCTGCAATCTTGATACAACACAAGAATCTTGAAATTAATACAACGTAAGTTCATGATCTTAATACGACATAAGATCATAGTACATGCATCTCTCATACCCTCAACATCCTAGCTTAATACAACTCAAGATCTTAACTTAATACAACATAAGTTGATGAACTTAATACAACATATGTTTCGAGCTTATACAACACAAGTCTCATGAAGAGGTTGCTGAAATTAATACAACATAAGTTTTGAACTTGATACAACACAAGTATCATGAAGAATGACTCCTGATGTTGTACATTTTACAAAGGCTAATTCAACCATAATGTTCTAGTTAGAGGTACGTGATACTCATAAAGAAGCTTTGGAGTGCAGATAAAAAGTCTTAAATTATTTTTGTAGAGGTAAAGCACTCATATTTGAAGATTGGTTCAATTTGAGATTCAGCTTCAAAATTATAACTTGCAAACATTAAATTTTATGTTAGTTCACTTGTACTTGCAATTGTTTTATGAATTTAGTTGCTTTGTACTTGGGTGCATTAAAGAATTTTTGGTAGAATCCAACACCCTATACTGAGTTTGAGTTATTGAGTCTATTTGTAAATGGATGGAGTTGCAAGAATCCCTTATTTATTTAAGTGATTCTTCAATCATAGTTTATCAATGGCTAAAATCAATGGTTTAGTAGAGTTATTGAACGCTCTACTTCTCTCTTAGAGTTAATTATATTCAAAATTGTGTACATGATTCAGAAGACACACTTGAGTTTCTACATCTTGAGTCGTATCTCCAACAAGAAGAAACACATTTTGATATTGTTCATGTTTAGAACAATATTCTTTCTGACTCTTTTTAGTGGCTTGCACATAATGATGTCGCTTTAGAAGCAAGGAATCAAATTATTGGCTCCACTTCAGAAGGAAACGAAAAACAAGATGGGTTTTTTCATACACATGTTCATATTTCCCTCTCCAAGTTCATAGTTGGAACTTGGGAATATATTTTACACAAAAATCAAAGAACCAGTCTTGGATAGGACAAGGAAGTGATCATTCACATTCTTGATTACTCCAAGCCAATCCAGTTTTAGAATGTTGGGTTCTTAAAAGAAAGTTCATCTTCATCTACTCTAATTCAAAGTTTGAAGTGCCAATATTGTGATTGATTTGGAAATATAAAAAGGTAAGTGTTTTGATTCATCCTTGTAATCATTGTGGAAAGCATACCCACTCTTCAGACATATGTTTCATGTTGAATAAACCTGCAAGAGAGAATATTCACTATGTGGAGATCACTTCTTGGAAATGGTCATAAAAAACCAAGAATATTTATATGTCACATCAAAGAGTTCCTTCTCAAGTAATGACACATATTTCATTTGAGAGACATGCTTATCCTAACCTTGTTCCTGATAGGGGGGAATTAATTAACAGTTAGAAACAAGCAAGTGAGAACAAGAGGTCCATAACAAGCGAGACTGAACTAGTGCAAGATCCATACTAGAACCTTGTGATAGTTGCTAGAGCCAAAGTTAGATCCATGATCCAGAGTTTGTGGTCATCCTAAAAATACCCATTTATAATAATACATTAGCTTCTACTCTCTATTCATTCAAATGATACTTTCAGCCATTTGCAACTCTAGATTTCACCTCTCTACTTGGACTCCTATACACCCCTTCAGATTAAGGGGGGTATTGTTGGAACCTAATTCCTTAGGGTTAGATAAAGATGGAGATTCATCTTAGAATTCCAAGAGATACCTTGGGAATATGAACCAAAGTTTCATATCAATTTATTAATATGTACATATGTTAATAAGAAAAATGCAATAATGCTTATCCATTTTCTTCTTTGTGTTTTCTTTTTGTTTCCCATTGTTCTTGGGGAATCTAAAAAATATCGCATCTTTTGAATCAACCAAAACAAATACTCTAATAAAAAGTTTCCAAAAATAAAAAAACTCCCTAAACCACTTGGCCTTGGATTACTCCTTGAAGCTCCATCACAAAAGAAGTGAGGACCGACGACATCAAAAATAGGGGGGAGAGGATGTCCTCAGTCTTTTACCTTAGAGGGTATGCCCTCTACCAAAGAGAATTTAAACCTATATATTACTACAATAGGTTGTAGTAATATGTTGGAGAATATTGCATCATTCCTATGATCCAAAGACACCACAATATTTGGAAAGGGAGAGTTGGGTATTCTAAGTATTTTAAATTCTAAAACTAGTTGTCCCAAGCTTCCAAGAGGGTTGAACCTTTTCACTTCAGATTGCTTCCAAGAGATCTCTCCACGCTCTATAATTATTTTGTGAAATGACAATGTACAAAGATATGGGAGACATACTATGCATTTTCTTTACATAAAAGACATATATCCAACCCTATTTTCCCTTTCTTTTGTAGGTTGTCCTAGGTCTAAATTCTATTTTGCAAAGATAGCCATGAAAATAAAAGTGATTTTGGTGGAGCTTTTAGTTTCCATATTTTTCCCCACCACCATAATCCCTGTGCCTTTGAAGGTTCTTGAATTTGTGCTCTATATCGCAAATTTACCTTGTAATGGCCACCAACTTTATTTTTATCTAAACAATAGAGTCATGATCGTCACTGAAGGAGATGAATGCAATGATAAGGTTTGAAGTATATTTTTTCCATTTATTTGTGTGTTCTCAGTTCTAATTCAATTTTGTTATGGATAACTATCTAGAAATCCAAAGGTTCCTATTATTATTTTCATAGATCTCGGACAATACTTTTTGACTTTTATAATTTAAGGATGTGACCATACCTCTAGATAAGAGTTCTCCTATGGCCAATATGGAAATTTGATCTGGTCCTAGAATGATATTGGTACCATTTCCAGGATCCCATGCCAAATTGTTGAAAATGATGTGATAGGGCCAAGAAAAGTCTATCCAAATGAGTGATCCACTTGATTGGGATGGTGGGCCTTTGCAAATCCAACTTATAATGGAAACATGAACTATATATTTATGTTTTTATATGATATTTCCATGTCCATTTATGGTGATCAACCTCCAAAATCTCGTTGAGACCCATGATTTGGAGAATAAATAAAGGTTGTTTATTCCCCAACCACCTCTACTCTTTGGATTGCACAATATCTCCCATTTGCGTAGAGGAGAATTGTGTCCTTCCTTGTTTCGTAACCAAAATGTATTGTCAGCATATCTTCCTCATGGTGTTGAGAATTGATTTTGGAATGAAGGAGAGAGCCATCCAATACCACAAAATTTCCTCTATGACACCTTTGACTAGAGTAGCGCAACTTGCTAAGGACATCCATCGATGAAACTAGTTCCATATTCTTTTTTTTTTCTTTTTCTTTCCTATAAGCCAAGACCAATCTTAAATTCATTAATCATTATAGTTTAGAATAAAACCAAGATATTTTAAACACTTGTTAGATTTCTCTTTAGGGAAAGGAAGGAGGTTAAGGATTATTAATTTGAGAGTAATAGAGACATGGAAGAAGAAAATTGAGGATTTATTGTAGTTTATTTCCATTCCCATAGAAGAGGAAAAGACCTTTAGGATGCAGTCCAAGGATTTA
>LPNX010362028.1:117771-183251 GCA_001517045.1 Pseudotsuga menziesii | reverse complement strand
ATATATAAGATGAACATTACAATACAATTCAAGACTTTAAATAGTCCATTTGTGTTTGAACGTGAAGAGACACACCCTTTTATTCTTGATTTAATTATTAACTAATTATTTAAAATATTATATTTATTTTCTTATTAATTAATAACTTTAATGTTTTATTATTGTTATGTATTTATATACATAACATTGTCACTCCCTTTAAAGGGAGCTTTGTCCTCCGATATATATTGGATGATATCATCTTTCTTGTCTTTGCATAGCAAAACATCAACAAGTACTCATCCATTTTTAAGTAATCCAATAACCAGAATAAAATTTATAGCCAAGCCTAGTTTATGAGTTGTTTCTTGGAATAATTTAAATATTTCATGTTTCCAGGGACATCTACTTGAAATATTTTCAAGTCATTCTTATAAATGGTTAAGGGATTCAACAATTCTCAATAGCCCTTACTCAACACCATTTTTCTAATGTAGTATGCTCCTCTTGAAATAATCTTAAGACTGTGTTCATTCTCATTGACCTACCTTTAGTCAAACTTAAGGAACACTGTGTTGACACCATGCACATTAACAAATATGGATTTTGGAGGGTTTTGAGTGGCACTTGATAGACATATCACTTTGATGCAATATATTCTAGTGATCCATTTGTTTGCATGTTTTCAAAAAATAAGTTTCAACTTCCCATTTTTCTTCCTCATTACATCAAGGTAGTTAACATGGAAAACATATTGAAAATTCATTTTCCATCTCTGTAATTATCCGAAGTATGATATATAGATCAGATCATTAATACTGCTGCAAATTAATTAAAATTTCTGATATGAACTTACAGACACTCAGTAAAATTTTAGACTAGGCAAATAAATGTATTTTGCTCAGAAATTTGTAGGCATGGGAGAAGGAAAAGGGAAGAAATAAAGTTGAGTTTCATAGCAGTGAATTCATATTCCCTAACACATTCATATCAGATACCATTTAGGTTTCAGAGTTTGCTATGCTTAAACTTACCCCCACGCTTTTGGGTCATCCAATCGTGAAACTAGGAAGATTCCTTTAGATCCATTCAACCAGAGGCTTGGGGAAATTTACAGAGGTATTATAAGACATTTAAAATTCATTCAATGGCGTTTCATACATATCACAATAGTTCAAGTAAGACATGGGACAATTTGGGAGAAGTTGGGCAATTTTGGCAATTTTGGCCTACAAAGGTCCTGTGCAATGAAGGTTTCCAAAACAATGAATGGAATCAACTAATTTGAAATATTAAAGTTTCTATGGACATAGGGGTAAATAAAAATGATGAAACATCTTACAGAATCACATTCCGATAAATGGAACTCGCGGAATTGATAAAACTATAAAAGTAGTCATTTTTAACTAGTCATCGAGCTAGGGTGCATTGAAAAGCAAGAAATTTGTATAAGAATTTTATCATACCTGAGAATATAATTTGAAATATATTAATACATATTTAATTTTACATAATTTATAATCATACCCATGGCCATTACTCATTTAATATTGCATCTAACTCATTAGAAACCCTCATTTTAGACACATTTAAGCTCATTGATGGGAAGTTGTACATGTTATCTTATTTGACAGAATGATAACAATATTAAAGATATATTAAATATAGTCTATTTAATTATACACACCAAAATTAATTTGGATAACTGACCATTCCCAAAATGGGACTCAAAAGAGTGGGCAGGAGGGCCAATTTTGACATCGGGAAGGATTGGAGAATAGGTGAAGATTTTACTTCACTGGAGCTTGATTTCATTGAAGATAATGGTTGAAAAAGACATATGAATATGATCTCATGGGCTGATATTTATCTTCTCTAATACCTGCAAAGAAGATGAATGGGAGGAAGAAGAACAGGGAAGGAAGGAATTGGGGCACATATCCCAATAGTTGAGGCACATCTCTCAATAGAAGCAATGTTTCACATAAAAATCAATCAATAATAATTCAAACTGAGTAATAGAGACCCCCTATCATTTTATAATCTTCTGGTGACTTGTTTAGCAGGTAGGTGACCTATGAGAGCAAGCCATCCACATAGAAATCGTCACCCTAGCCACATATGTTCCCTCCTTGAGTATCTGGAAAGTAGGGACCTTGTGAGTTGTTTCCCTATCCATGTCATTCAACTAATATGGAAACTGCGCCCTCCTTAGGCCCAAAGTTTCTATTTTCCCTATGACAGCTTTTACTGGCTACCTTGCTTTTGTGACTAAACTCAAAAAGGGAAACTACACCCTCCTTAGGTCTGATGTTTCCTTCTTTTCATTATGATAGTTTTTTCTGCCTTCTACTTTTGTAATTGCTCTCCTAAATGGCAACTACGTCCTCTTTTGGTCTAATGTTTCCTTTTTAGATTTCACTCCTCTTGTCATAGCGTTTGGAACTTTCCTTCTTCCTCTAAATGCTTTCTTTTGTCAGTCTCTTGTCACTTTCTAAATATCCTCCTTGGCAAGTTGGATTTCCAATTGGGCCCTCCTGACATGGAAAGCTCAATTCCATGTTATTTGCACAATAATTAATTATCAATAAAATTTAAACTAAATATAAGCCTCATAAATAATATTTGGACAAAATTCCATAGGTGAGGTAATTAATGCTTCTTTTGAACCCCAAGGTGTTGGGCATGTTCAACATTTTTTATGTCCAAAAATATGGGGACATAATAGTCCTCCTCTCCCAAATCTACTTGTCCTCAAGCAGAAGCACTTCAGAGTGCCGCGAATTGCTCCATCATGTTTCCGCTGCACCACTCTGATCCTAGTAATTTCCTAAGTGACCAACGATGACAAAAAAAAATTCCACCCAGTAGAGGTAACTAAATAGAATTCTTGGATCCCACTGCCTCCTCTATCATGATCTAAATAATACTAATCCCTTTGTAAATATGCCATTTCCAAGAATTCTAGGATCCCATGGTAAAATCTGCCTACTTCCAATCACCAGGAAAAACTGATGGTGCAAACCCAACCAACAAAACCCAGTCGACAGGGGTTCCCACTATTTCGACGCTCAACTTGCCACGATCTCCCTGAGCACCAACCCAGACAGGTTTTACCCTATCTAGCAACACCCGCGAAGCGAATGAAGTCTCACTCGAGATGTTCGAGGGAGGGATGACAGAACCAAGTTTCCACAGAATAGAAGATGACTATGGGAATTGACAATTCATCAATTTATCTACCAAAAATTACTTAATCATCAATAGAACAATTAATCTTTTCTCTTTAACATATGGCATCATTCATTCATACCATAAATAACCACACTATTGTGCAAATAGATCTAAAAAGATAACATTACTCATAAGCAATAAACATTGCATCATAGATCCATGTCGCACACATTCACCATTTGATTCACAGAAAAGGAAAGACAGGAAGAGACAAACAAATAATAGTATTCAGATCAACCTTCGTCTTCTCATATAGATTATGCGCAATCAATCACAGATCCAAAACATACAACATTTCAATTGAGTTCAAGCTCTCAATTCTCATTCTATGATATGTTGTTCTAACTATGACTATGACTATTACATCTACAATTCTTCTTCTATTTATAGGTTTGCGCCTTTACATTCATGGTCCACTTCTAACTAACTCCTAACTGATTCTACCAACTAATGACCAATATCCACAAAATATGGTCGAAAAGTACAAAAAGTGACATTAAATATTCAAAATAGTCTATCTTCCTCCTTGTGCGCCATCTCCCACTTGCGCGGTGTATTCTGAGCTTGCGTAGCATTCGTGATGCTGCGCAATTGACTTATCCCAAAAACCCTGCCAACAAGCCCCCAACACAATCTTGTGGCTCACCCTCGAGCCACGTTAGGTGGACATGGTGTACTCATTAATTTTCAGCTTGAAGTTGTCGTACTGTTGAGTGATCTCCTTTACCTATGTTTTAATTTTCTCAGCAAGGTCCTAACTTTTGAGCAAATCCTGCTTTAATGGGTGCTCCACCAATTTTGTATTTACTTCCTACTTTCCCTCTTGCACAGTTTGCAGCTCAGTGACTGCTTTCACCGATAGTTGGGATCCAATTTCTTGGAACTTGTTGAGCTGGTCATTGTGCTTTCGTTGTCACTCCTAAACCTTTCCAACTCATTGTTATAGCTCCTTTAACTCTGCGGAACATGCAATCAAAACAATTGGTGGCATTTTCCTCAATGCCGTCTTCAGCGTTTCCAACTGGACCTCAACTTCCTGCAACCTCTTTGTCAATTTCTCTAGCTTTTCATCTTGAATAACACTTCCCCAAAATTGTGTTGCCGCTTCAGCAATATTTTTGGCCTCCTGCTCCATTTCTTCAAATTGTTCCGCTATCTCCTCAATGGAACCCTTGCGTTTTGCAATTTCTCTGGTGGTGGGTCTGGGTATGCCAAAGCATTCAAAATACTATTGTCTAGCTGCAATTGTGTGATAACTTCCCCGATTCACTTTCCCTTTGCTATTGCATCCAACTCCGTAGTGCTTTCATGGACGTGCTGGCAAGAATCCATAACAACCTATTCCACTTGCCCGCGGTTAGCAAAAATATGCACCTTTTCAACAACAAGGCGGTCAATTTCTTTCTTCAGTTCTGTAATCTCTTTTGCAATCTTCGTCTTTAGCTCCTCCTGTGCCTTCTTCAATGTCGTGATTTCCTGTGCTCTGTCCACCGTCAATGTTTCCTTTGCGTGGTGCAATTCCTCTGCCTCTTTCCGCAGTGCCTCCTCTTCCTCTTGCGATTGCAAGTACTGGTCGTTGATATCCTCCTGTCGATCGACCAACTACTAGTTGGTGACCCATTGCATGTGTACTAAGGTCTGAGTGGAAAACTTATTGATATCCACTGCAACATTCTGCTGCTGCTACAGTAAGGAGTTCACATCCTCTTGTCCAGCATCTATTGTAGTTGGGGGAATATGAACATTCCTAACCTGTGGTTCAGTGCTAATTGATGCATAGTCCTGCACAACTGCACTCTCTGGTGCTCTTATCAAAACAACATTTTGTATAGAATCTAGTTTGGTCCTTACCTCAGTGAATCCTTCCTAGGAAGACTTCTTCATTTCTCTTGCTACGGTATCTGTTGCATCATTGACGAACTTAAGAAGCCATTCTAGCTTCACCTCCATTGCTGAGATTGTGCTACTGTTTGCATCCTGCTCCATTCGCCTCTTAGTCCTTATCTCCTTAAGGATGCGTTGTGCCTCTGGGTTAGTCTCTGCCAATGATTCACCATCGGATTCATGGTGACTCTGCTGGTTAGTTCTTCATACCGGATCATCAGGTGCATTTGTTGGTGGTCCTGTTGACACTTCGTTGGCGCTAACCGGTTCCCACCATGCTGTAGGCCAATGATCAATCGTTGTTTCCAATTCCTCATCTATCACCTTGTAATACATGGGTAGCCATTTTTTTTCTAGGTAAATTCGAGCTTGCACATGAATTGTGTGCCATCCTATGGAGAACCGAGAAATCCTATGATATTTAGCTGTGGCCTCATTGTAAAGTTAGGTAAATTTGATAGCTTATTCCTGCAGCGCTTCCTAGTAGACCCAAAAGTGGATTGTGCAATCCTCTTTCCTACTAGGCTCCTTGACCCACCACAGGTTTTGATACCTTATGCCTTTACATACCTTAACTGCTTCAACCTCCATCCCTTGGTAATCCACTGGATCCATCCAAGCCACTAATATGATAAGGATAAATAGCCATCTATAGGTGAAAGGAGGCTCTCCGTCCTGAATGGCTACTGCGTCCTCTGTCAACTGGTTCAACAAGAAGAGTGACCAATTCATTTGCACCCATTTTGCACATTGTTGTGCACACGCAATTACCCCTTAAGCGCACTGGATAGGGAGGTTCTTGCGGACAATCTTGCTTGCTAAGATCCTGGCGTCGTTACGTACCGTGCGGTCATTGATGTTATCAATGCAATATGCCCTGCCATCGCGCTGCAATTAATACTTCAGCTTCAACCGTGTACCAAGCCTCTTATCATTATCCCTGCCTTTGAAATATTGTGATGGGTTTGGCCCATCCTTTGGAAACCCCATGATATCCTAGATTAAATTCACTGTGATTACGACTGGTGTGTCCAACCACAAAGTCCCTCCATGAAAGCAAGCCAAGAGTTGCTTGACACAGGAATTTGGTTCATTTAGCTGCCCAAAATGTGGCATGTTGATGACCCTAGAAACCCATCTTTATCCAACCCCTGCACCCATGGTTGCAGGATATGCTCTATGGGCCCTCCTGCGACTAAGGGTAACGACTAATAAGGCTCATTTTCTATGTCCTGTAACACCAACAAGTCATGTTCGTCATACTTCATATTCATCAATGTTGGTACCATATCTGTGGTGCACACCATCCCTTTTGGCAACGGTGGCATATTCGACTGATACTTCTGGTTCTTGGTTAGCCGCTGAGGCTACACACCAGGTCGGGTGGGAGTGATGTAGCTCGGGATGTCCTTAATGGAGACCCCGATTCGAACTGCTGACTCCAAGGTACCAAATATAGATGACCTTGTCTGTGCGACTGCATATTCTTGCACCCTTACATATGTTCTTGTCTGCCTCTTCATCAGTACTAGGGAGCTAGGATTGTTCCCTCGTCGCTTCTTCGTTGGGATAGACGACGATCCGACCTGCATATTGACAATTTCTTCAACAATGGTAACTGGTATGATTGGTGAGTCCCTCTCACTCAAAATATATACCATGTCTGGGGTGCTCTGCATGCTGTAACAATGCCTCACAGTTGTGATGCACCCTCTTATTCACTTTGCAACTCTTGCAAATCATTCAGTAGCTCTGAAACTTAGTTCCACTTCAACAACCTTGCAACTCGACTTAGCATAGTGGTGCTTTCAACCCACATCGAGAACCTTCTTATAACATCCAGTAGATCCATTCTAATCATTACTGAATCAACCATTGCCATCATGACCAAATCATGCATTAACTGCCCAAATCCACTGTCAATCCTTTCAACCCAACGGTCATATCCACCATCAATACGTGTCACTTCAAAAAGCGTCGTCGGTTAAATTTTTTAAATGTTCTTCATTTATTACTGATTTGACTACTTCATGACCCTATAGTTGTTGTGACAGATCTGCTTAACTTCACTACTGACTCCCCTACTTGCGCATCCACTTCATCCTGGTGTGCCCCCCCTCTGCCTATCTATTCCTTCTTCTTTTTTTGCACAATGCCTCAAGCACTATGTGATTCCAGCCCTGTCCTATAGGGATTCATTCAGCTGCCATTCACCATTTTTGGCAGCACCACTCCAGATAATTGCTGCAGTTGAACTTCCCCCCAAGACGTAATAGAATTAACAAGATGTGGGCCTAACCAATGCATCTGTAATTTAACTGGATGCTTCAGGAACTTGTTGTCATATAGCAACACCAAATCTCCTTGCTGAATTTTTTTCTTTCTTTATGTGGCGATCATGCCAAGCCTTTTGTTGATCTTTCTCAATCTGTTGATGGAAACTTACGATAAAGCAGTCCTCTTAAAGATGTATCAACTCCGCCACATGCTCCTCTAGTGCTACTTCATCATCCATGCCCATCACGGCTGCAATGCCCAAACTGGGAATAATGTACTCCATAGTCATGACTGCCTCTTGCCCATATACCAATTTGAACGATGTTTTCCTCGTCAATCTCTTGCAAGTGGTGTGATATTCCCACAATACTGCCAGAATATTCAAATCCCAGTCATCTTGGTTAGCATTACATACCTTTGTAAGTGCCTTCTCTAAAAACTTATTGAATGCTTCTACAGTCCCATTCTCCTGCGGATGATATGTGTACTTTTCTTATGTTGTATTTGCAATTCCTCTGTCAATGCGCTTAATATGCGGTTGATGAAGTGACTTCCTTGGTCGTTCATCAATATCCTTGTGCATACAAACTGTGTCACGATGTTGTCAAACATAAATATTGTTGTTGTCGCAGCGGTGCAATCCACGACTGGTGCAACCTCCACCCATCGCATCAAGTAGTCCATTGCTGTGCTTATGTACTGTGCACCAATTCACTTCCCAGGTGGGTGGATTGGACCCATAAAATCCACAACCCATTTTTCAAAAGGTTGCAAGGTTACCTATGGCACTAGTGGCATCTCATCCCACAACGACGATTTTCAAGTGCGTTGATAGACATTGCATGTTTCCGCATAATTTGTTGCATCATTAGGTAAAGTGGGCCACCAGAGCCCTATGTGAAGCACCTTTTTTGCAGTAGCATGACCCCCATAGTGTCCCCCAATGAATCCCGTATGTGCTTTCGCTAAAATCTCTCCTTGCTCATGGGGTAGGACACAACACCGTAAAATTTCATCTGGTCCAAGCTTACATAGGTGTCCGAAAATCAACTAGTAATTAGAATATTTAACCACCAAGTGCTTCTTTTGACTGGTTGAAAATTCCTCTAGTGTGATTCTCATTGCCAAAAATTGGATTATTTGAGCATAGTAGTCATCTTCCATGTCGACTCTGAATAACTGTGCATCGGGAAATCCTTCTTCGTATTGGTGGGCTCCTCACCTATCTCAATTCGGGACAAATGATCAGGGCCAACATTCAAGTGACCCAACTTCACAATTATTTCAAAATCAAACTCCTGTAAGAGAAGTAGCCAACAACATGTCTTCCCCCCCAACATAGGTTTATTGACTAGGTATTTCAAAGCATAATGGTTGGTAAACATCTTGAAATGACCGCCTAAAAGGTAATGCCTGAATTTCTGCAGCACGTATACCATCACTAGACCTTCTCACTTTGTGGTCGTATAGTTTTTTTCAGCAAATGAAAACTTCTGACTAGTGAAAGTGATTGGGTGATTGAGGTCTCCTTGACCTGGCTGCGCAAGCACTACTCCTGGCGCAATAGATGATGCATCGACATGGACCTGAAACTCCTTGTTCCAGTTTGGGAACACAAGTATTGGCGCTGAAGCCATCTTGGCCTTTAGTGTGTCGAAGCTTCCTTGACATTCTGGACTCCATACAAATGCAACATCTTTCTTCGATAGTTTCTCAATGGGGGTAGTAATCGCAACATATCCTCTGATGAATTTGCGATAATACCCAGTGTGCCCCAATGTCTCTCTAAGCATCTTCACATTTGTCAGTGGTGGCAAGCTCAATCGAGTGCTATATTCACAGGGTCAACCAATAATCCTTGCTTGCACACAATGTGACCCAACAACATCCCAAATAGTGCATAGAAAATACACTTCTTGAAGTTTAGCGCGATATGATGTTGTTGATATCTTTCCAACATCAGTCGCAGGTTTTCCAAATGATCCTTAATTAGACCATACACTATCCAATCATCCATATAAACTTGTAGGAACTTCTGAATGAAATATTTGAATGCAACGACAACAACCTGGGAAAAAATTGCAGCCTCATTATTCAATCCAAAGGGCATCACTGTGTATTGGAAGTAGCCCCATTCGGTGACAAATGTTGTTTTATGTCAATATTCCTTTGCAATTATTATTTGGTGATAACCAGAAAATCCATCTGTAAAAGAGTACATCTCCTGGATGCCTACTCCTTCGAGTACTTCATCTGTGAATAGTGTCGGGAACAAATCATGCATGTAGGAATCATTCAGTTTTCTTAAGTCGACACAAATCCAAACTTCACTGGTTTTCTTGTCTTGGACCACCATAGGACTAATCCATTCCAATTCTCTCACTAGCTCAATGATTCTAGCACCCAACATCTGGTCAAGCTCAACCTTGACTCTTTCTTTGTATCATGGATTCAAGCGATACGGCCTCTGTCTTACTAGTTTTGCGTCTAGCTTTAATGGAATCTTCATCTCTCCTAGATCACCTAGTATCCCCTTCAATTCTGAGAACTTCATTGGAAATAGATCTTTAAATTCATGCAGCAGATCTGTGATCTATGCCATGGTCTCTTCATCCCAGTAATCCCCAACACTGGCAAATTTTGGGTTCTCCTCCGTCCCAATGTTAAATTTTCTAATCTTCAGTGGTTGATTCATGGGATCCGTTGGTATACCTAGTGTTGTGACATCCCTACTCCCTTCTAGTTCTGGAATATTGATATTTTTTAGTTCATCATCATCCTCAGGTTCTCCAGACACATTGTAACATTCCATCATTGACTGCATGTGGCAATGCTCATGTGTATCCACTAGATATGCAATTGACACTACTTTTAATACCACATCCTGGATGATCTGAAGTGCATTGTGGACATCAAGATTTGCATCCGTGAAACTAAAGGTATGAGAAAATAAAACCATCAACTCCTCCCAAGTGGTTGTTTATTTGCACAACTCTGCAGATATATACCATGGCCTAGGCATTTCGTCCAAGGTGTGAAATATAAAGGCATGGACCCATTTAGCCTTTGGTCGTGAAGGCCACAATGTTTGGCATTCAATCAAATGGATTTTAGGGTCATTCCTCCAAGAATACTTCCCAATATGATACACTTCTGTGTCACCAAAGCGAACTATCATTAGTCATCGACACTGTGCCCATCCACTACTTGTCTTCTTATGAGTCACCAAACAACATGCTAGAGTAGCCTTTAGTGCTTCCTCCAGCACCAGCAATCACTGTGGTTCTGATACCTTCTCTTAAAACTCCAGCAAGAACGCAGACAAATCAGGTAGCCCTTCGTAAATTAGTAATTCGACAATCTCAGTCATGACATGCCACAACGATTGCGTGATCAGACCACACTTCCTGAATGACACCTCGTGCATGCGGTTTTTCCAGTTTTCTAATGCATCGTTAGAATCAGAAGATGCAGAACTAGTGCTATGCATACCAAGTTCTCCATTAGCAGTGGGGTGGATGTAATATTCAGAAAGGTTGTAAGCATGATCTGATCCCCTAACAAATTCATCTTTTACTGGTTCAATATATCTCTTTCGTTCATTTAGATCCATAGGAGCGATGACTCTGATGTCTTGATTCTCAAATGTCATCATCCACTTCTTGAAGTTAATCACTACCATACTATCGTTGGCCCATCCGATCCCTAGCAACATGAGATATGAGCCTCCACCATCAACAACTTCAATTACGTCGAAGTCGGCATAGGTCTTCATACCTTCGACATCCACAACCAGGTTTGAAACACGTCTGATCGGTTGTACCTTGGCCTGTTTAGCCAAGCGCAGATCCACAAGGGACCAATCTAACATCGACCTCCCCAGCTTCTGCCAGGTCTGCTTTGATAGGATATTTATGTCTGAGCCCATATATATAATGACCAAATCTACTTCATAGTCCCCAATCTAAATGTTCATGTGCATCTCCTTGCCTGTGTTTTTCTTGTGTAGATAGTTCACTGCGAAGTCCTTCCTCTCCTTACCTGGGTGGTGCAACAAATTTTCAATTTCGGCCAGAGCATTGGGATCTCTTTCCAACGATAAGAAACTCTCAAAGAAGTGTTGTAAGGTACCATTCTATCGCAATGGTCCTGCCTCCAATGAAGAATTAAAGCAAAGGGCATTTCATAGACATGTGACTTACCAAGATTTCTTCTGATCACATCTTGAGATCCAAAAAATGTATCTTTTTCAATTGCAATATTAAATGGTGCCTTCTTCTTCCCAACCAATTGAATCTGTGGGCGGGTCCTATGCTCTCCCATCATCGCACCTCCACGAGTGACGATGGAAACGTCAACATCCTCTATTCTGGGCTCTGCTAAGATCATCGCAACTGTCGATCCTTGATTCTAATTCATCAATGGATTCTGGTTCATTGGTGGATTCTGATTTATTGGAGGGTTCATTGGTTGATTCACAGTCTGATTCTGAAGTGGAACTTGATTCTAAACCTAGTTTTGCAACTGATTATAGTTTTGTAGCTGAATTTGATTTAGTAACTGAGGAACATTCCCTGCTTGCCATGTTACAATTAGTTGTGGGAAGTTTACGACGGTATGATCAATCACAGTGCATTATGTACATGAACAATGCAATTGTGGGAAATCTCTCTGGTAATGTCCAAATACCCCACAATCGTAACACTAGACAGATCTACGACCTTATCCTCCTCCTCTTCCAAATCCTCCTTCTCTTCTCAGAATCCTCCTTGCTACTGATACAGGGACTGAGCCAATTGCTGTGGCGGGGGATTCAGCTGCTGCTAAACATAATGCACTGATTGAACATACTATGGCTATGGCGGATCCATGACATCTGACTATATTGCGGCTGCAGTGCAAACTATGGCTGCAACGTAAACTGTGGTTGCGGCTGCAATGGTATAAATTACATCTGTGGCGGTCATGTATACTGTGGTTGAGGTCGAGAGTTTACCACCTGAGGCTGCAGTTGTGGTTTTTGTACTACGTGATGATCTTCACCCTTCACAAAGAATGAGTCGTATGTACTTTCCTGAAGCAGGTCATATGCATGACAATCTTTATCTTCATGCCCCACAGATTGGAAAAATGAAAAATATAGTTTCATTATCTTCGACACCATCTTTTGCATGTAACTACATTCTTCATGTCGATGCCCATAGAATTGACATATGTGACACCATGGTATGCTGCTGCAACTTAGTGGGTTTGACACCCCAGATAGAAGATAATTTCAAAAGGCAGGGCAAGTATCTTTAGTGTGTCCATCTGTGTGACAATGAGTGCACCAAAGGTCTTTGCGATTCTCTTTCCCTTTCTTAATCTCTTGCAACTGAAGCGTCAAGTTCACTAGCTACGTCTGAATTTGGTTCATACCAGTTGCATTTTCCCCAACAGGTGAAGCTTCTAACTTCATTGCAATCTCCAGAGATTCGCTCTGTGTTGCAATCTTCTGCTGCATCAGTGGTTGTCGAATATGAGGTACCAAGGCTACGATAAACCATTCTTTGTGCTTAACGTTGCTCATATTGAAACTGACTCTCGCCATCAGTGTCTTAAATCTTTGATCGAAGTACCAAACAGTCTCATTAGGAAATTTCTTAATCTCTTTTAACTCAGTAATAGAATGTGCTTCAGATTTTGGTTTCCAGAATTCTTCAATCAGTCCTCTCCTGACTTCATCCAATGTTTTTACAGGGGTCCCCATAGGAAGTTGTATAAATTTCATGTACCAATATAGCGCATGACCCTGAAGAGTCCTTTCCAGTTGGCCTTTATTAGCGTTGTCATCCATGGCTTGCCTAACAGTCCACACTGCCTCCTCACATAGAAACCAATACTGCTCGGGATCATCAGTCTCATTTCCATGGAACAAAGGTAACTTGGTATCGTTGCTCGCCATCCTGGGCCTTCTTCCTACAGATGTTGATCTCACGGGGAGTTCACTCAGTGAAAATTTTCATAACACAATCGTTCACAATATATTAAATAATATCCCTAAATTCACTAAATATTGGAAAATTCCTCCTAAAATTGTATCGTTGAACCCCCCTCGCAATATACCTTTCCAATTAATAAAACCCCTAGTTTCACTATATATTGTAGGTATCCATTTTTATCAACCCATTTTTAATACCTCCTTTATATCATATTATCAAGTTGTAACAAGCATGATCCCTAATGCATATTAGTATAATCAAACATGATGCTAAATAAAATAATAGTATAATGTTAATAATGATCCCACCAATATTGCAAGGGTGACTACTCAATTTGTATTGTTGAATACTAGAAGACCCAACAAAATAGTAATGGGGAGTAAAATACAACCCAATAAAGAGATCAATGTAACAAAGAATGTAAAATACTATTAATCTAATAGTCTATGTAGTTATTAGAAAAGATGAGAATCACAGATGTTTCCCACCAAAACCTACCAATCTACCAATTTCATATCATGTAAATACAAGTATATCCATAGAGAGCTCAGGTTTTCTATAAGATTAATAAATAAAATTCCATAAAAATGAAAATTTCAAACCCTTTCATGGATGGAATTCCCTACCTTCCTATAAAAACAAACATCATTGATGTTTGAACTCAAATGCACATAGAAAAAATCCTCTTACTTTTCAATAACACCATATGATCATGTGCATAAGTTGGATTAGGTCATTCACAATATGCAATGAATTGTCTCCACTTCCTCTAAATTTATTCTTGTAATCAAGGGAACTAAAAACATTTAGTTACATTTTCTTTGGTTATATCTACTTTTTTTTACCTTTACAAGAGAGGGAAAAATCTCCATTGTTAAGTTTCAAGCATGCAATAGTTATAAAGATATAGAAATGGCGAAACTTAAATAATACCATTTCATGGTAGAAATAACACATAGGGTATGTAAATAAGGATTTAGATTTTCACCTATGTTCATGTATGTTCTAATACAATATTAAGATGGATGTCTTGTATATAAGAATTGAAATTTCAATTATGAATGTGACAAATATAACTCAATCTAACAACTATTCCTTACTGGAAATGTGAAAATGTTGAAAAAAATACAAAAATTTGAAATAAATAATTAGTTAAGAAATATTGATCTAACTTTTCTTGGTTCTAGTGATACAAGAAATATTGGTCTCAATTTTCTTCGTTGTCATGGAGCAAGGTTTGATTGAATCTTAATACCCACCTAAACCCCAACCTAAAAAATTATTCAAATTTTTTTTCTAAGTTCAGTGATTTGGAGGTATAAATCTAACCCGTGATTTGGAGGTATAAATCTAGCCCATGATTTGGAGGTATAAATCTATCCCATGATTTGGAGGATATTCCTTAGTAGAAGTTAGTACTGATATGAATCCATCCCGTCATTTGGAGGTATGAATCTATCCCATTATTTTGAGGTTATTCCTTAGAAAAAACTAGGATTAATATGAATCCAACACATGATTTGGAGGTCTGAATTGAGACCATTATTTGGAGGTATGAATCCATCCCATGATTTAGAGGTTATTCCTCATACGACCCAAATAAAATAACCCCCAATATTTATATTACTATGTCAATTAAAAATCCCCCCCTTAACCCCTTAATACAAGGCACTATATTTTTGAGGGTTTTATGATTATTCAAACCCCCAATATGAATGGACGTGATATGATATTGCCTTGCTATTGAACCCCCCGTGGCTAATCTACTACTAGAATCCGGCTGGCATGTCAGAAAAGCCGATGTGGAATTTATGTTCCTTCTTGAATATGGAGTAGTGCGCAGAGGCATGGGTACATTGTTGCTTGGGTTTGGTATTACTGTTGTTCTGGGTGTAGTCTGGGTATGCTTGTCCTCTTCATCACTGTAGGGTCACTTCGTCCCGTGTGTTCTTCCTTCACGATATTGTGTTTCAATCGCAGCAGGACCTTCCCCTGTCCTATGCCTCTTTTATTGTCGAAACCTTGCTCCTCCCCTCGTAAGACCACTTTCTTTCTCGGCTTCCCTCATAGTCTCGTCGAAACATGCACCCATCTACCCCTTATCTTCCCATTCGTCTCCCCCCTTTTGTCATGGTATCCACCACCTCCGCACACCGGAGTTCTGCTACTAGAGATGCATCTTCAATATACCCATTTCACAGACAAACATCTTAATTGACAATTGTAGAGACAAGAAGAACCTACCTCTGGGTCCATTGAAAGATTCCCTTTCTGCTTCGCTGTAGGACTTGGTAGTGTCGATTGCAAATTCAGTGATATATCCCTCTAGGATACTATCCAGCCAGACCTCAACAGCTCGTGATGCTTTATTTTCAGTTTCCTGCAACTCCTAGATTAACTTAGGGGTCCAGGATGTTGGCTCTCCTCCTTGGAAATTTATCTTCTTGTAAGTGAACCGTGACAACCACTCGTACAATATGATGGGAAACTCGTAGAAAAAGTACTCATGAGGATGGTCATGTATGTATCTCTCCAACCACGTGTCCATCATCAGTCCAGGGTTCTGATTTTCTGCTTCAATAAATTCTCATAGCTTATGATCAAACCAATCTTGAATTTTCGGTAGCGTCAGATGCCACATATCCTCCTCTTAGTCGCAACAAGATCCTAACAATGAAACCATTTATTGGTGCAAATCGAACCAATAAAACCCAATCGATAGGGGTTCCCACTCTATCGATGCTCAACTCGCCGCAATCTCCCTGAGCACCAGCCCAGACAGGTTTTACCCTGTCCAGCAACACCCGCAAAGTGGATGAAGTCTCACCTAAGGTGTTAGAGGGAGGGCTGATGGAACCAAGTTTCTGTAGAATAGAAGAGGACTATGGGCATCGACAATTCATCAACTTATCTACCAGAAAATACTTAATCTTCAATAGAACCATTCATCTTTTCTCTTTAACAAATCTCATCATTCATTCATAGTAGAAATAACCACAATGTTGCGCAAATAGATCTAAAAATATAACATTACTCATAAGCAATAAACATCGCATCATAGATCCATGTTGCACACATTCACCATTTGATTCACAGAAACATAAAAATAGGAAGATACAAACAGATAACAGTATTCAAACCAACCTTCATCTTCTCATATTAATTATGTGCAATCAATCATAGATCCAAAACAAACAACAATTCAATTGAGTTCAAGCTCTCAATTCTCATTCTATGATATCTTGTTCTAACTATGACTATGACTATTACATCTACAATTCTTCTTCTATTTATAGGCTTGCACATTTACATTCATGGTCCACTTCTAACTAACTCCTAACTGATTCTACCAACTAATGACCAATATCCGAAAAATATGGTCCAAAAGTACAAAAAGTGACATAAAATATTCAAAATAGTCTATCTTCCTCCTTGCACGCCATCTCCCACTTGCGTGGGGTCTTCTGATCTTGCGCAACATCCGTGATGATGCACGATTGGCTTATCCCAAAACCCCTACCAGCAACAACAACCAAATTCCTTCATCACAGAGGATTAAAATCATGATGTGCAAATCATATTGCCATACTAAAATTTGAAAAATCTCAATGCACAACTGGAAATCTATGAGACTTCCCCACCCAACATAGAACTCTTTATGTGCCTGATGCATACTAGCCATGAAGCTCACAATTTTTTTGTTGAAATGACATATGTGTGAGTCCCATGTCCAACCCCAATGAGTATAGGAATCATCCAACCAACAAGTATTCCCAAACCGCTCACAATAAGATGATGCATCACAATTATCTCCAAAAATTCAAGAAAGAAAAACAAATAAGTGTCCCCTCATCCAACTTGAGAAAGTACTGACACTCAAACCACAAGGTCCATGTGAACACTTCCAATGGATCAAATATCTGCCACTAGTCAAAGGGTACAAGCATCCATCCAACTATGTGTATTTCCTCCTCAAATACCACCTTATGCAAGATTTTGTTCTCATCAACTCCTCTTCCCAGTTTGCTTACTCAGCTGCCTTCCACTGCTCGTGAGCATAAATTTTTCTGCAATAAGACTCCACGTGTGACATGTAATCTTCCACCCAATCCATATGTGGCTGCATGGCATCAAGTGACAACAATATGTGCCTATGTGGTTTCTGGGAGGATGATGGTGCATTCAACAAGTCATCATGAACACCTAGGAAAGCCTCCATCTCTTCATATTGCACCAACAAGGAAAATTCTTTCTCCCAATTTCCATCCCCACTTGATGAAGGTGAAATAGAGGTGTGGGTAGAACTATGAATCAGATCTCTAGAATACCTATCCACCAAAATTATGGATGCCTCCTCTTCCTCAATGGCCAATCCAATTGAGGTGAGCTCATCTGACTCTTCCATGGAGAAGAGACTCCCTCCAGAAAACAACTAAAGTTTTCTCCGGAAAAGGTCAAGTGCTTGGTTCTCCTCAAACTTGTCTAAACGGTCCTTAAGCACATGAAAAACCAAGTGCATATCATAATCCACCATATCATGATATTCCTCCATATGTTCAATAATGCAATCAGCCTTGTGAAGATGGTTGAATGGTTTGTAGGAGGGTAGGTAATATCTTTGCAACTTCTTATGAAGTTGCTTATCTCCATCTTGGATTCTTGGAGTGCACATTTGCTCTTCAAGGAATCTTGGGCGGTCAACAACTCTTGTGTGAGATTGCAAATTTATTCTTCATCCTTCAAGGATGATCCATGCAACACATCAATAATCTCAGACAAATCATCTCTATCAGAAAGAAATTGTAAGAAGTCCCCTTGTATTGTAGACAATTCCTTCGACATCTCCTCCTTGGATTCAAGAGAAGATTGACCTTCCAATGAAGCAACTATCCAACACCGACATGCCACTAATGCATGTGTGTCTTGGAGAAGTTGTAAATCCTTTTGAATCTTCTTTCCATACATCTTCAAAGGCCAAGAAAATGAGTGGGTTCTTGAGGAAAATCACCCCCTTCTTCTTTTCTACAATTATCTTGCAGTGACTTGCACTTCTCTTTATGAATCTTTCTTTCCGCTTTCCCACCTACAAGAATAGATGGCTCATAGATTTCCACAATGGTGATAGTGGTATTTGGATTCTCAAGAAGTTTAATCCTCTCCTCTAATGTGGCTGCAACTCCTCATGCTTCAAGAGATTCCAAAAACTGAACTATGTTCATCCCTTTGCATCAAAGTTTTCGTCTTCAGATTTCCTAGTTCACACCCAGTTGGTGGGGGATTGTATTCCACTTCATTAGGAAGTCCAGATGATGATATCAGATCTGATATATTTTATTCTTTTGGATCTGATCCAAAATATCCCTTATCATCATTGACAATATCACCCTCCTATGCATTGATTTTTTGTTCACTAACAGATAAACTAGGAGAAAATTAATCTTCCTCACAGTTGTCCTTCATATTGTAGTCCTCACATGCAAGTGAAGTATTTCCATCCTCCCATGGATCATATGGTTGTAGGTGTACATGGATTCTGAAAAAATCAGAAATTTTATCATCCATGTTCTTCACCTTACCCTCTTCCTGTACAGATACTTTAGTGGTCTGCTCCTCCACCAAATTTTCTGGTTCACACCCAAGCAGTGTGGCCTTGTCTTCTTCTTCCTTATGTGGCTCCTGAGGTGAATGTAACTTTGATTTGTGTACTTATTTTGGATCTGATCCAAAATATGTATTTCCACCACCATATGAACCCACATCCTTAGTAGTGGTCTACATATCACCTACAAAGAATTTGGAAGTGCATTCACCTTCCTTTTCTTCTTCCATGCAGTCACCTTGCAGTGACTTGCATTCCACCTCATGGATGTTTGTATTTGATTCATTTCTATTCTCCCTCAAGGAGCTTGAGGATTCTTCATAAAGATGGTCACTAGAAGTTATGTTTGGAAAAAATAAACATCCTCTTACTACTTGGACAAGTAGATGACTTTCATGAATCTTCCTTCTTTCCTCCTCTATTGGCTCCAGGAGGAAACCTTCTAGTCTCCACTTCCATGCACACTTCATCAACCATGTGTGCAATCCTTTTTAGGTTTGTTCCACTATAGGGATCTATGAACAACTTATGTATCTCAAGAGTGCAGTACTCTCGGAAAGAAAGGACCTCCCTTATCTCTTCTTTCAAAGAATTGTACTCCATGGAGTACTGGAAGGATTCCTTCAGTTTTCTTCCCTTGAACATTTGGTCATTGATACCTTTATATATCTGCCAAATGGAATCATCATAAAATGGGAGCCAGAGATCATCCATATCATTCCCACTACCTCTACCTGAGGCACTGCATGAGGGATATTCATAGACTTCTTCTTCATACTTCTCAAGGTTGTCTTCATAGCTTCTGTAGTATTCTTCATACTTCTCATCAAAGTCTTGCTCAGAGTATGGTAGGAGCCTCATGGCTGCAACTTGACTTAATGATCTATAATGTTAGTCAATCAGATAGCCTAATTTTGATAGGATGATCCAATAAAAGAGATTGGATACCACTGTAATGATATGAATTCTTATATACAGATTAGATCACTAATACTGCTTCAAATTAATTAAAATTTCTGATATGAAATTACAGACACTCAGTAAAATTTTAGAATAGGCAAATAAAGGTATTTTGTTGAGAAATTTATAGGTATGGGAGTAGGAAGAGGGAATAAAGCAATGTAAATTTCAGAACAGATAATTCATCTTCCCTAACACATTTATATTGGATACCGTTTAGGTTTCAGAGTCAGCTATATTGAAACTTACTCCAACGCTTCTGGGTCATCCAACTGTGAAACTAGGAAGATTCCTTCAGATCCCTTCAACCAAAGGCTTGAGGAAATTTAAAGAGGTGTTATAATACATTTAAAAATCATACAATGGGGTTTCATACATATCATAACAGTTCAAGTAAGACTTGGGGCTGTTTGGGAGAAGTTGGGCAATTTTGGCAATTTTGGCTCGCAGAGGTCCTGCACAATGGAGGTTTCCAAAACAGTGTATGGTCTCAACTAGATTTAAATATGAAAGTTTGTATGGAAATATGGGTCAATAAAAATAATTCATCATCTTATGTAATCACATTCAGATAAACACAACTCCCGGAATTGATAAAACTGTAAAACTAGTCATTTTTAACTAGTCATCTAGCTAGGGTGCATTGAAAAGCAAGAAATTCGTATCTGAAGTTTATCATACATGAGAATATAATTTGATAGATATTAATATAGATTTAATTGACACATTACATCATTTATAATCATACACATGGCCATTACTCATTTATTATTGCATCTAACTCATAAAAAGCTCTCATTTAAGACACATTTAAGCTCATTGATGGGAAATTATACATGTTAGATTATTGCATAGAATGGTAAAATTATTAAATATATATAGATTAAATAGATTCTATGGAAATTTTCAGATCAAAATAAATCTGGATAAATGACCATTCCCAAAATGGGACTCAAAACAGTGGGCAGGAGGCCCAAATCTGACATCACGAAGGATGGGAGCATAGGTGAAGCTTTCACTTCACTGGAGCTCAATTTCACTGAAATAATGGCTGCAAAATACGTATGAATATATGGCTGCAAAATACGTATGAATCTTATCTCATGGGATTATCTTCATCCTATACAATACCTACAAAGAAGATGAATGGGAGGAAGAAGAATGGGGAAGGAAGGAATTGGGGCACATCTCCCAACAGCTGAGGCACATCTCTCAGTAGAATCAATGATCCACATAAACATTAATCAATCATAAGAAAAACTGAGTAATAGAGCTCCCCTGTCTTTTTATAATCTTCTGATGACTTGTTTAGCAGGTAGGTGACCTATGAGAGCAAGTCATCCACATAGAAACCATAACCCTAGCCACATATGCGCCCTCCTTGAGTAATTGGAAAGTAGGGACCTTGTGAGTTGTTTCCCTATCCATTTCATTCACCTAATATGGAAACTGCACCCTCCTTAGGTCCAGAGTTGTTATTTTCCCTATGACAGCTTTTCCTGTCTTCCTTGCTTTTGTGACTGAACTCAAAAAGGGAAACTACGTCCTCCTTTGGTCTAATTTTTCCTTCTATTCATTATGACAACTTTTTCTGCCTTTTTCTTTTGTAACTGCACTCCTAAATGACAAATGTGTCCTCCTTTGGTATGATGTTTCCTTTTTAGATTTGACTACTTTTGTCATAGCTTTTGTCACTTGCCTTTTTCCTCTAACTGCTTGCTTTTGGCAGTCTCTTTTCACTTTCTAAATCGCCTCCTTGGCAAGTTGGATTTCCAATTGCGCCCTCCTAACATGGAAAGCTCAATTCCACATGTTATTTGCACAATAATGAATTAATAATAAAAATTAAACTAAGTATAAGCCTCATAAATAATATTTGGACAAAATTCCCTAGGTGAGGTAATTAATGCATCTTTTGACCCCCAGGGTGTTGGGCATGGTCAACACTTTTATGTCCAAAAATATGGGGACGTGACAATCTCTTCCCATGAAGTTACCAAGTGAGATGTTCATGTTTGTCATGAAAAATAAATCCTCTCTCCTTTGAGAACTTCCTAATGTAAAATGAAATTTTGAATTTTGGTTTGAAACCAACTCTTTCTACAAGACATTGTCAAACATACTTTTCCTGTTCTATTGGAGATCCAAAGGCCGTTCTATTTGGGTGGACCGTTTCTTGATCTATTTTTTATAGCCAAGATACCAATGTAGTATTGGTAATATTGGATATTTGAATAATGTCTAGGTTGGACTTTGATAGAGACTTGTCTTGTTGTCTTTTCTTTTGAAACATTGAGCATATATTATCTGAAAAATCATTAGGAAGATATTTCACTTCTTCTACAATGTAATGTAATTTGATTTTATTTGATTCACATTATTTGTCTAGGTTTGATTTTTTTTCATATATTGATGTATGATTCTCACTCACATTGTCCTTTTTGTATTTTTCTTCATTTTCATCCAATTTATTATCTTCCTCTTTCGGAGTGACAACACTCTCTTTCTACCTCTTGCGATGAAATATTCATTTGGTATATTTATAGCATTCATGATGTTGCTCATATTAGTAGTATCTCCAGACTTGTAAATGACATAACCGTCCAATTTTTTGATTGATTTATTTTTTACCCCTTCGTTGTCCTGGAAAACAATCTTATACTCTTGCACATTAACAAGGATGAAGAATGACCCTTCTCTTCAACCCCATAATTGCTTGATGAAGAATCATCAGATTTTCTTATACAAATATTGTGGGCTTAATGAACGCCAATTTCCTTTACTTTTCCAATAGTTCCAACAGTCAATTTGCAGGTAGAATCCATGCATTATTTCATGTGGGATATAAAATCTTCATATGTATTTGCACACAACCCCTCATTATAACAATCAGTATCTTCATTATATCTTAATTCGAATTGCGGGCTTGTCTTACTCCTTGTCTTCATAGAATGTTTTTTGGGTTATTTATTTAGTTTGCACATGATAAATCTTTGTTATCTCTGATATCATGCTATCTTCGTTCATTAAAGAATAATCATATGAGTCAGATGAATAAAATTTATTGTTACACTTGCTAGGAACTTCTGAAGATTAATCTTTAATATTGATGGCTTTATTATTAGCATAGTCACACACCTTCTTAAGATCTGAACAATGTTGAAGGATTGTTAAGGAATGATCGACCTATTTTCCTTTATGTTGATCTTCTCCTTCATTTTATAAATGATAAAAAGGGTTTACTAGTTTTCCTTTCTCTTCTTTTGCAGGAAAAACACGAGTCTTTGCATCCTCTGCATCAATTTCCTCATTTTTTAATTCTTTCAAGTTATTCAAAAGTTTATCTTCCTCTTCATGCAAATCTATAGTTTTTGGTGAGGGATTCCATTTCATCTTCTAATTGTATGTCAAGTGGTTCATAGCCATCATTTTCAAAGTTAAGTTCTTCTCCATAGATGTTTATAGAATTTGAAAGGGAGTTTTTGTCTTCATTTTCTAAGAATGTTTCCCATATAATATTTCTATATTCCCTTAGATAATCTTTTTTCTCCTGAAGAATGGATAGTGCATTCATGTATCAATTTTCCATGAATATAGAGTGTTTGCACCCAGGTTATAAATTTTTTATCGGTTTGGTAATTTTTGTTTACTAAGTTGGTAATTTTTTTAACAGTGTTGGTAATTTTTTTTTACTAGGTTGAGTTGTTTCGGCTCTTATGACAATGTAAGAAACCATTCCAATTCTTAATACCAATGAAGGGAACCCTTATTCGAAATAATGAATATATATATAATTGACGATATGAACATTACAATACAATTCAAGACTTTAAATAGTCCATTTGTGTCTATATGTGAAGATACACACCATTTTAATCTTAATTTTATTATTAACTAATTATTTAAAATATTATATTTATTTTCTTATTATTTACTAACTTTAATGTTTTATTATTGTTATGTACTTATATACATAATAGATGAGGATATCATTTACAGATGGGATATGTGAAATGTGAAGTTTCCCCACAATTTTAATCCCTTTTAGGTTCCCTTGTGCTTGGGCATGATTTAAATGTCTACTAAAAGAATCAACAATAACGAAGAAAAGTAGAGTTGAGAGGGAGCATCCTTGACAGATTCCTCTAGTTGGATGGAAAAAGGATGACATTGAACCATTTATGAGGACAATGTATTTGAATCCTTAATACAAATCTTCAATCCAGGTTATGAAGGGTGATGGGAAAACCACTTGTGTGAGGATTAACCTAAGGTAAAGTCAATTTACCTTCTCAAAATATTTTGAGGGGTTAATTTTGAGCATAATTAATATTTGGATTTTATGGAGTGAAGAGCCTCTTGGGCGATGCCAGTAGTATCATGAATTTTCCTTTGGTCAATGAATCCAAACTAATTTAGATATATGTTGGATAACAGAATGGGCTTAACGTGTCCAACTATGACCTTGGAGATGATCTTGTAGATATAGTTATAGAGGGATATTGGATGGTAATGGTCAAACCCAGATGGTTGATAAGATTTTAGAATTTTTGCAATAAAGGTAAAGTTGAAAGTAGGGTGGATCTTACTTGAGGTGTAGGACTTCTCCACAATTGTTGTTAGGTCCTCCAATATCAAATCTCATAATCCTAAGTAGAATTCTGATGTCTACCCATCAAGTCTAGGAAATTTTCCATGTTCAAAAGAGAGTAATGTTGAGTGAACTTCCTCATTTGTTACTACTTCCATTAGGACCTTTGATTGATTCTCATCTATCCATCTATGGAAAAATGAATAAGATTCAAGAATTTCCTTGATATTTTACCTTTGTGGTTCAATTTAAATAATTTATAATGATGCATCACTGCTTTGGAGATAGTTTGGATTTCTTTACATTATTCCCTTGTATGGTCTCAAAAATTCCAAATTGTGTTGATATCCCTTCATCCTTGTGCTAGTCTATGAAAAAATGATGCGTTGTTGTCACCCTTTACAACCCATAATGCTTTACTTTTCATCTTCAATTTGGATTCTTTCCAGGATAGAATTCTATATTTTTCTTTTACTAATGTGTTAATTTCATCCCATGCCTCTTAAAGAAATTCAGCCTATTTGAAAAATTTTGTGCAATCTGAGATGGTTCCTTATCACCGTTTTGGGAAGTTTGCTTCATCCAGGACTTTGTGTGCCCCTTAATTCTGATAAGGTTTTCTTGAATGGCTATCATGGACTACTCACCATTGAAGGGATCATAGGTGACCTAGTTTTTATTAACCGATTAGTTTATAAATCCTTCATACTTAATCTAATGAGGGTTGAATATAAAATGGGTAGGAGGCTTGTTGGTGGGGAGATAGATCTCAATGAGAATAGGGAGATGATATGAATGAGAAACCTTCAAGATGGTGGTGTGGTAGGTGTTTAGGGAGAGAAAAATGGGTTCCTTTATGAGAAATCAATCTATCCTTTTGGAGATATGTTGATGACCAACTCTCTTATTTGTGCACATTGGGACAAAGGATTCAAGTTGTATATCCACAAGGAGGTTTGTATCAATATGATGGGAGATGACGTCTACAAGTGGATCTTTCCTAGATGTGTTTCCCCATATCTTAGAGAGGTGGATATTAAAGTTTAGGTCCCCTCCTAAGATGAGGTGAGAGAGGGATATGGAAAAAATATGAGAGGATAATAGGTCCTCCCAAAATTCCTTCCTACATGCAAGGATGCATAGACATTTAAGAGGTATATAGTATAATTTATAAATTTAGAAAAGTGGGATTCCAAAATGTAGTGAGGATTGCTTATTAAAGATTGAAGAAGAATGGAGGTGTCCCACCCTAGTGCTAAGATTATTGAGTTCCCGACAATGTCAACAATGATGGAATTCCAATCAAGGAAGCATTTCTTGAGAACCTTGAAAGATGACTCAACTGTACACTTAGTCTCTTGGATGAAAATGATGGATACACAATGTTTAATGGAAAGCCTTTTAGGGATCATTGTTTGGAGTCCATCCCTATACCTTGCATATTGTGGGATATAAATTTCATTTTTTAACCCTTTAATGGGATGTTTTTCCAAAGACCCCTTAAATAGTATGTTGTCAACTTTAAATAACATTTTTTTCTACTTTCATCTTGGCATGCTCAATGAAATATCTTGTCCCTCTAGTGGACATATTAGTAGCAAATTGTGTAATGGATAATAACTAACTTGGCCCATAAGTCCTCTTGTTTGTGAATGAGCTATATATATCTTTGTGAACAAGGGGGGAAAGTATTAGCTGTTGGATATTTATTCCATAGAGGTGTTGGAGGGGTATCCCTCTTCTAAGTCCCCCATGTACTTGTCATGATCGGGAGAGGATGGATAATAACTCTTAACAATAAACACAACAAGAGAAGGAGGTGAGAGGGGAGGGCATTCCTCTATGAAATCGTACTCAAATTATTTTTCTTTGGAGCATATTGGATCCTATGGAGTGCATGGTGATCCTCAAGGTGCAAGGATATTTGATTTGAAGATTTTTATTTTCTCTTGTAATTGATTCACGACCTTTGCAAATTCTTCATTAAGTTCAACGTGTGTTTTCTGGAGATTGATATTCTCTTGTTCTTTTTCCTCCTCATCTCTTTTAATTTTTTGTGTTTTTTATAATGAATCCTCTTCGAAGTCCGAGGGGCTCATAACTAAGTGAGTTCCTCCACATCCACCAAATTTGTTATAGTTTGGATAACTAATATTTAGATTTCCATGAGATCTGCAATGCATGCATCTAAATGGGACATTCATGTAGTCCAAAGTATGCATTTAAATGTGATCCTTTGATTGGATCATTATAAAATATGGCAACACTTGGACTATGTCCATATCCACACAGAAAGTGGCCACTAAGGTGTTAGTTTTAAATTCACTCTAAAACCATTTTGAGGAAAGTGCCCAATGAGTCTCCAATTATATTAAAGATCATTTGGTCCTAGAACTTAATAGGGAGGCATGGAAATTTTACCCATGATGCAAGAGTATGGATCCAATCCATTATTGGATAAAAACTTGCATGCCATTTGAACATAGTGAGGGATGAGTTTTCCTAGAATGATGTTATGCAACCAAGTCCCATAAATAACATTAAAATGGCAGAAATAGATCAAAAGAGAGTAATACACACATTAATTATGAAGAACAAAGATAAATAAAAATCCTCTTTGAGAGAGGAACCTCCTTACATAATGTACTTGTGTACCCAAGACAAGACAAAATTTAATGCTTGCTCAAATGAAAATATATCCTTCCTATATATAGGAGACAAAGGTGTATAATAACAACTAATAGAACCACTAATAGACCCAAGCCCCTACATCAATAAAATGTAATACACCACCATATAGGGGGTAAAGTGCCACACTATAGGGGGATTGTGCCCAACATTTAGGACTTAACATGCCCCTCCCCTTCAGAAAAGCATTGTCCTCAATGCTTGGGTAGTTATGGGTGCATCTGTATGAAGGAATCATCTTCCCATGTCAAATTTGCAAATGGTAAGTTCTTCCACTTGACGAGGTAATCAATAATAGCTGGATTTCGTAGTTGTTTGGTACTTGTTTCAATTATTTGGTTAGGTTCCCATATGATTTGTGATTCTTCAAAACTCCTTTAAGGATGATGTTGATCTGCCTGTAGTTTGATCTTGTTTTTTGACATCGTTGGGATTTTGAGAACTACTTCTTGGTGCTATATGTGATCTTCCACTACTTGAACTATAGATTTTCCTATCACTACTTTGACCATCTGCTCCATTTCATTCTTCTGGCCATAGGGGTATTTGTAAGGTCTAATGATAGAGGGAACACTTCCTAGATTTAATTTAATAGCATTGTCCAAATATAGAACAAGTGGATGAATTATTGGAATATCTTCAAATACCTTGGAAGGAATTTTAAGGACCCTTTGGATATCTAGCGAAATAGGAGTCTTACATGCTTGAAAATATAGTGAGTATAATTGTGTATTTACACCTTGTTTTATTTATTTAACAATGTTTTTATACCCTTATATATGATCACCTTGCTTGGTTTCCCTATGATACCATTTAACACAAATTATTTTCCTTCCCATGAAAATTTTAGGAAATTATTCTGAAAGTTAAAAGCCATTATTTCCAATGATTGTAACTATTGAACTCCTAATACAACATCAACACCCCCCATTAGGATAGAAATAATGGGACTATTTAATACATATTCCCTCGTATTAATATTGATATTATGGCATTTCCCTGAACAATTGATGGTTCCTCCATCTACAATCATTACTTGAAATTTTGGTGCTAGATATACAAAGAAATTGAGATCTTTGTCTACTTTACAATGAATGAAATTATGAGTACTACCTGAATCAATCACCACTATTAGCTTTTTATTTTTGATATATCCTTCGATCTTAAGAGTTTGAGGAGTGTTAATTCCATCCAAAGCATGACAATATATGCTGGGAGTAATCACTTCTAGTTCATCCCCTTGCAATGGTTCATGTTCCTTTTGTTCTTCCTCATCACATTCTATGTATAAGAGTTTCTTTTCTCCACAATTATGTCCCTTACTATACTCACTACCACAATTAAAGCATATAAATTTCACTCTTCTTTCCTCTAGTTCTTGAGGTGTCAAGCTCTAAGGTTTGTTATAAGGAACATCATTCTCTTTGTATGTGTTGGAAGTGGAATTTCTAGTAGTCATCACCATATCTTTACTTTCAACATTCCTTACCATCATGATAGCCTTTTCTAGGGATGATGGTTCAAAGAGACACACCTCATGTTGAATGTTATCCTTTAAGGTTCCAATAAAGAGATTTAACAAATTATCTTCTGAAATATTATTCACTCTGAGACTTAGCTATTGAAATTGCTTGATGTGCTCTGTAACTGGACCTTTTTGCTTGAGATTTACCAATTGGATAAAGAAGGTGTTGCTATTTATATCCCCATAATGTGCAATCAATTCTTCTGTGAATATAGACCAAGAGATAATAGAGTCATTTTTACGCTCACAAAGGAATTGGTACCATACAAATTGATTAGGTTATAAATATAGGATGCAATAGTTACCTTTTGCAAAGTGGGCACTTCGTGTAGATAAAATAATTGCTCCATATGAAAAATCCATGTGATTGGATCATTTCCATCAAAATTTCATGCCAATCTTGGGGATAAATTAGTTCCTTGGACTTGAATTAAACCCATGATGTTTTAGTGAATCATCAACTTTTGAGGACTCCAACTTCCTACTCTCCAATTGTTTTTCAATTTCCTCCAGACGTGGCTCGAATAAGTCCACTTTTTCCTCCTTATCCTATTCTTGAGTATATACATGAGGAATAAAATTATGTTTTATATCCTTCACCAATTCCTTCAAGTATTGAAGATATTCTTTTCTGGATAGCACTTTGAGATCCACTTTAGCACCCATATGTTTGAGATCCTATTTACTATCCATATTATTTTCCAATTGAACTAAGTTATCCATTGTCACATTTACTTTAATCATATATTCCAACTTGGACACTCTAAAAGAAATGTATTCCATTTCATCGTATGTTTGGGATGAATCCTCTGGGGGTTTGAGTGGAGTGTGATTCTTTCCAATTCCTTTTGGTTGATTTTTTAACAATAAATATATATCACACCCTAGGTTTTACCAAAAATAGATCCTTCTACTCAAATATATTCAAATGAAAAATGATGTACATTTTTCAAACCCTGATCAAAATAATGTTTTATGGATGACTTGTAACTGAGGTAAAATTTGAATTTTGATTCCTATGGGTCTGAAACTTCTACCTTTGTTACCCTGGTTTTTAATGTTTCCAATGCTGCAGGTTTGACCTAATTTGTATGGTCCAAAAAAACATTATTTAAAATCTCCCAAAGCTTCTTATTTTTTTCCTATCTAGAAGATCAAACTTGTATGGTATTCCACGTGTCCAATATTTGTTTTTGTAGCTGAAAATTATACCATAGATACCCTAGTCCATATCTTTCATATGCAACTGGTATCACTGAATTTGGATCTTAGATGCCTCTGATATGACCTTTTTTCCCTAGAACACCTGTTTCAAACCCTAATTTGGAAGACTATTTTAGGGAAGACTTGTAACTGAGATAAAATTTTAAATTCGACTCTTCTGGGTATGAAAATTTGGCATGTGGTACCCTGATGTGTCCTTTTTCCATTTCTGCAAGTATGAACTAATTTGGATATTCCAAAAACAGTTATTGCAAATCTCCCAAAACTTCTTATTTTTGGCCTATCCAGAAGAAAGAACTTGTATTATATGCCACATGTCCTATATTTTGTTTCTACATGTAGAAATTTTACCTCATAAAGCATGTTCTATCTTCTTTCTGATGCAACTTGTCTCACTCAATTTGGATCTCGGATTCCTTAGATATGACCTTTCTACCTAGAACACCTGTTTTAGAATAGGTTTTGGACTCATAAAACCATCGATTACTCCACAATTATCTATGAAATTGTAATGATTTAGGATATTTATTTTGGACTAGATATAGTTCGGTCAGTTTCAAAAGTGGGTTTTTAACGTCGATCTCTGAATCCTTGTATAAAGTTGTATTTAAAATTACAAGATGACTCATTTTGCAGAATCCAGTCTCGAGGAAAGAGCTCTTATACTAAATGTTATGCAACCAAGTCCCATAAATAACATAAAAAATAGTAGAAATAAACCAAAAGAGAGTAATCCATGCCTTAATAATGAATAACAAAGATAAATAACAATCCTATTTGATGGAGTAACCTCCTTACACAATGTATTTGTGTACCCACGAAAAAACAATATACAATTCTTTCTCAAATGAAAATATATCCTTCCTATATATAAGAGACAAAGGTGTACAACAACAACTAATAGACCCAATCCTACATCAATAATATGTAATACACCACCATATAGGTGGTAAAATGACACACTATAGAGGGGGTTGATCCTGACATTTAGGTATTAACAAACCTTGGTCCATCCATGGATATTTTTAGATGATCCTCCATTGAATTGGAAATGAAGGTGATGTCACCCTGATCCCCCACATGATTTAGAGGAAAGTTTCCCAAAATGGTTTCCCAAGTTTTGTTAACCCATTTTTTTGAGTCTTGTTCTGAAAATATTCTTGCATGAAATAAACCTATTAAAGGTTTTTATGTATAACATATTACTTTGTCTATGAAGAGGGAAGGATCCACCATTTCCTTCATTTCTATTTGTCACTTCCTTATACACTTGTCCTTCTTGTATCATTGATGCAGGAGCATCGAGGCAAAGTCCTATGTTTTCTGATTGAGCGAGAAATGCTATTTTCTGCTTCCATGTAATTATTTCTAGAAGGATAGGATTAGTTGTCGATTCTTGTAATTTATTTTATAGCTAGGATTAGTTTGTATGTAATAATGGAAATTTGCCACTAATATCCTCGAATCTTGCAGGAGGTTGCTCAAGGATAGGTTAGTAGTATATTTACTTTCTTAGGAGTTTTAGATCTTTCCTATTCATATCTAACAGGTTTTCTAGAGTAATATGTTAGTGTTGAATGTAATAATCAAAAGGATAAGTAGTGGTTGTTGATGGAATGAAGAACACAGTTTCAATCATTTGTACGTATTGAATATCTGATGTCTTCTTTTCAATAACCCAAAGTATGGTTTGATTCCTTGTGTATGAATGAATTGTGTGACTTTGTTAAGAATTCTTAGGAATCATTGAGATGGATATTTATTCATGCAATGCAATAGGAATGAATTGATTTTTTCACTAATCAATTCATCTGCAACAGTCTGAGTCAAAATCTGTAACTTTGATAGATCATACGGTAGAGATAGAATCCACAAGAAATCAACGACTCACAAAAATTATGGGAAGAGACTTGCCGAAGGAAATTGTGGAAGCCTATTTCAGGAAAAATGGGAAGGTACATCTGCAATCCGCAATATGAAAAATTGCGGAAACATTGTTGTGGAAACTCCATTGTGGAAACTCAGTTGCGGAAATTCAGTTGTGGAAACACTGTTGTGGAAACTGAGTTGCAAAAACAAGTGTTGTAGAAAGACAATTTCAAAAAGGCAACTGAGGAAGGAAATGAGATTGTGGAAATCTGAAAATATGTTGAAGTTGATTCATAGAGAGATCAATTGTAATAAGGAGAAAATATTAGTTAGGGTTTCTTGATGATTAGGATAAGATAGGTTTGCTAGATCTTATTGGCATTAGTTTTGGTATCAGAGCTAATTAAAGATGCCACCAAGGCGAGGACAAGCACGTGGAGTTCCAGTAGGAGGTGGTCAAGGAAGACAAGCTGTAGAGACAGACACACAAAGGGAATTAAGACAACTCCAAGCTAGGATGGAGTCTATGGAGAGAAGAAATTCACAGATTATAGACACCAACGATGAAGAGGAATATTCTGAAGAAGAGCAAGATGAGATTGCTGATGAAGTAAAAGTATTGAGGATACTAGTGAAAGCTAGTAACAAGCCTAAAGTTGAAGTTCCCATGTATGAAGGTAATATGAATGTTGAAGAAATCATGGACTTGATCAATACTCTAGAAAAGTACTTTGATTTTGAATAAATTGAGGATAGAAAGAAGGTGAGATATGTAACAACCAGACTGAAGGGACATGCAACTATTTGGTGGGATGAACTTCAGATCCACAGGGAAAGAAGATGTAAGTCCATAATCAAGGGGACATAGAAAGAGTGGATATATATATAAATAGAATAAGATATGAGATACAAGATGAGATCAACTTGCTGAATTTGGAGACTATTGAAGATGCTTACCATTTAGCCTCGAGGGTAGAAGAGAAGCTACTAAGAAGACATGACCAGAAGAATTGAGGAAGAAGTAAAACCAGAGGAAAAGGATGTCCAAATAGAGGAGGTAAGTTTCATACATCTAAGGATGAGGTAGAAGGTTCTAGTAGCCAAACACCCAAAGAGGAGGATTCAGAGGAGGCAGCTTTAATGCTAGAGGAAGATGCAAAAATAGAGAAGTGAAATGTTATACATGTGGAGAAATTGGACACATGTCATGGTAGTTCCCAAAGAATAAACCTACAAATCAGAGGAGTGCAAATATTGTTGAAGCTTGTGAGGAGTCCAATGAGGAAGTAGAGATAAATAATCCTCATGAGGAAGGAGAATCTCTTATGATGAAGAAAGTTTTCATAAAAACAGAGAAGAAAGCACATGAACCAGCCAAGAGGAAGATTATGTTCATGACTAAGTGCAAGTCACAAGGGAAGTGTTGTAAGATGGTTATTGACAATGGTAGTATAGATAATTTGGTCTCCACTGAGATGGTAGAGAAGTTGGGATTGAAGAGGATGAAACATCCCACTCCTTATAAAGTGTCCTCGTTACATAAAGGACATAAAATATGGTGAATGAGCAGTGCAATGTGGATTTTCAAATTGGTACTTATAAAGATGTGGTATTATGTGAATAATTCCTATGTATGTGTGCCATATACTCTTAGGGAGGGTGTGGAAATATGATAGAAAAGTTGTTCATGATGGAAGGAAAAACACTTACTCTTTGGAAAAGGATGGAAAGAAGCATACACTGTTACCTTTGAAAGATGAAGTAGTCCAAGAAGTTCCAGAATCCAGTATTTTGCTAATGATTGGGAAGGCACTGTTAAAAGAAGTCAAGAAAGAAGAATAATTGCATTTTTCCCTTGTTGGCAAACCAAAGGTAATTTTAACTTCTACAAATTTAGATGATTTGTCTACTAATGTTAAAATCTTGCTTTATGATTATGTTGATATTAGTGTGGATGAGTTACCAAATGATTTACCTCCTATGAGAAGTATTATTCATCACATTGAATTAATACCTGGTGCAAGTTTACCTAATAAGGCATCCTACAGATTGAATCCTCAACAGAATGAAGACATCAAACAACAGGTACATGATCTATTGGACAAAGGTTTAGTGAAAGAAAGTTTGAGTCCTTTTGTAGTGCCCACTGTGCTTATCCCAAAGAAGGATGATGGATGGTGTATGTGCATTGACTCCAGAGAAATCAACAAGATCACTATCAGGTACACATTTCCCTTACCTCTTATTGATGATTTGATGGATTTTATGAGTGGTTCAAAATATTTTTCAAAGATAGATTTGAAAAGTGGTTATCATCAAATAAGAATAAGAGAAGGGGATGAATGGAAGACTGCATTCAAGACTAACAATGGACTGTAGGAATGGTCAGTAATGCCATTTGGGATTACTAATGCACCTAACACTTTTATGAGGTTAATGAATGATATCTTGAAGGAGTACACTGGAAACTTTGTGATAGTGTATCTGATGATATTTTGATTTTCAGACAGAATAAAGAAGAACATTTGAGACACCTTAAATTGGTGTTGGAAACCTTGCAAAAAGAGAAGTTGTTGGTAAATCTGAAAAAAGTGTAGTTTCCCAAAGAAAAAATTGATTTATTTGGGATTCGTGGTCTCAGAAGATGGGTTAAAAATGGATCCAGAGAAGGTACATGCAATTCTGAATTGGCTAAATCCAAGGAATGCGTATGAAGTAAGAACTTTTCATGGTATTGCAAGTTTTTATGGAAAATTCATTAGGAATTTTAGTCAAATTTTTGCACCTATAATAGACACCTTCAGGATAAGTAGAAAACCTTTCAAGTGGATAGAAGCAGCTAATAGAAACTTCAAATTGCTGAAGAAGAAGATCACTGAGAAGCCTATTCTAGATTTACCAAGTTTTGACAAAGTTTTTCAAGTAGAGATAGATGCTAGTGGGGAAATAATAGGGGTTGTTCAGAGTCAAGAACATAGACTGATAGCATACTTCAGTGATAAGTTAAATGAGGAAAAAAAAAAGTACTCCTCATATGATAAATAATTGTAAGCTGTTGTGCAAGCTCTCAAGAAATGGAGACATTATTTGATTCCAAAGGAATTTGTATTATATTCAGGTAATCATTCTTTACAGTATATAAATATTCAACCTAAAATGAATCAAAAACATGCTAAGCGGGTAGAAATTTTGCAAAAATTTACCTTTGTGATCAGGCATACAAGTGGAAAATGTAATAAGGTTGTTGATTCCTTAAGCAAAGTAAATTTGACCTTGCACTAGGAGATTAAGGTCAGTACTTTGGGATTTGAAAATTTAGTTAATATGTATAAGGATTAAGGATGTATATGCATCCTATGAGAATGCAGTTTCCCACAATAGAAGTCAATGGTTGGAATACATGCTACAAGAATGATTGTTGTTCAAGAGTAGTAAATTGTGCATTCCTAAACGTTCTATGAGAGAAAATATGATACACAAGAAACACAATGGAAGTTTGTCAGGTCATTTTGGATAGGAAAAACCATTTGCTCATGTGAGTGCATTTTATTTTTGGCTAGGAATACGAAATGATGTCAAGAAGTTTGTTGAAATTTGCAGTACATGTCAACATGCCAAAGGGAGGAGACAAAATATGGAATGTATCAACCCCTACCTATTCCAACTACGCCTTGGGATTCCATCAGTATGGATTTTGTTTTTGGATTTCCTAGAACTCTAAGGGGGTATGATTCTATTTTTGTGGTAGTGGATAGGTTTTCCAAAATGGATTTTTTTATTTCTTGTAAGAAGACCAATGATGCAACAAATACTGCTAATTTGTTCTTTTCAGAAATTGTGAAGTTACATGGTCTACCTTTTAGCATTGTGTCTGATAGAGATACTAAATTTATTGGTAACTTTTGGGGAACTTTATGGAAGAAATTGGGTACTAAGCTTAGTTTCAGCTCTGCTTATCATCCTCAGATGGATGGTCAGACTGAAGCAGTAAATAGGATCTTGGCAAATATATTGAGAATTCTTGTTTATGAGAATCCAAAACAATGGGATTTATCTCTTGCTTACGCTGAGTTTTCTTTCAATGATTCACCTAATAGGAGTACATGTATGAGTCCTTTTCATATTGTGTATGGAATGCACCCAAGAGGAGTGTATGAACTCAAAAGTTTGGGAAGACAAGAAAGGAGAAGTGGAGACTATGAATATTTTGCATCCAGTATGCATGAGCTATGGGAAAATGTTAAAAAGAAATTGCAGGAAAGTGATGGAAATTATAAACAGAGAGTAGATTTGAAAAGAAGGGAAGTTAATTTTTAGGTTGGGGATTTAGTAATGGAATATGTTAAAAAGGATAGGTTTCCTAAGGGGAATTACAAGTGAATCACAATAAATTGAAACTCAAGAAGATAGGACCTTGTAAAATTTTGAGGAATTTTTCTGCAAATGCATATGAAATAGAACTTCCTTATGATCTTCAAATTTCTCCAATTTTTAATGTTTTAGATTTATATCCTTTTAAAGATTCAGGTGTTTAGACATAAGAAATGATGTCAGGTGAAGAATCAAGATGGTCCATTCATACATTGGCAAGGACAATTACCACAAAAATAACAACCACAGATAGAAGCTATCCTTGACAAAAGAATTTAAAAGAAGACTAGAAACAAAGATCATTTTTAGTGTTTGTTCAAGTGGAAAGACCAGTCATCTGAAGATGCAGCATGAATGACTGAAATGGATATTTTCAAGTACAATATGAACCCTGAAGAACTATTGAATAATTATTTTCTTCCCTTGGAGTATGATGCAGGAGCGTCAAGTCAAAGTCCTATGTTTTCTAATTCAGTAGGAAATGTTATTTTTATGCTTCCATGTAATCATTTCTAGAGGGATAGGATTAGTTGTTGATTCTTGTAATTTGTTTTATATATAGGATTAGTTTTAATGCAATAATGGAAATTTTCCACTGATATCCTCGAATATTGCAAGAGGTTTCTCGAGGATAGGTTAGTTGTAGATTTAATTTCTTAGGAGTTTCAGATCCTGCCTATTCATATCTAATAGGTTTGGCAGAGTTCTATATTAGTGTTGAATGTAATAATAGAAAGGAGAAGTAGTGTTTGTTGATGGAGTGAAGAACATAGTTTCAATCCTCTGTACATATTGAATATTTGATGTCTTCTTTTCAATAACCTGAAGTATGGTTTAATTCCCTGTGTATGAATGAATTGTGTGACTTTGTTAAGAATTCTCAGGAATCATTGAGATGGAGATTTATTCATGCAATGCAACAGGAATGCATTGATCATTTCAATGATCAATTCATCTGCAACAGTATGAGTCAAAATATGTAACTATGATAGATCGTACGGTAGAGATAGAATCCACAAGAAATCGATGGCTCACAGAAATTGCAGAAAGAGACTTGCGTAAGCCCATTTCAGGAAAAATGGGAAGGTACATCCACAATCCACAAATCGCAAATTGCGGAAAAGTTGTTGTGAAAATGATGTTGCAGAAACTCAGTTGCAGAAACTAAGTTGCGGAAACTGAGTCGCAGAAAGAAAATTGGAGAAGGAAGTGAGATTGCGGAAATCTGAAAATCTGTCAAAGTTGATTTTGAGAGAGATCGACTCTATTAAGGAGAAGATATTAATCAGGGTTTTTTGTTGATTAGTATAATATAGTCCTATTATCTCTTACTAAAATAAATCATCTATGTTAAAGAGTGAGAGGATTGGGGTGGGGGGGCCTTCAATAAAATTTGATGGGGGAGAATCCCCAAAGGGCATAGATGATTCCTTCACACAAGGGACCTTTGAACATTTTCTACAGAGCGATGGGAGAAGGGTATCCGAGGGAGGATCAAAGGGATGTGCATGAGGGTGAGGGGAATTAAGAGAGTGGGATAGTGTTTCAATATGGTTATTTTCAAAGGATGCCAAAAGGGAGAAACCAGAGGGAGAGAGACAAATCATGATGCGGTGAGGGAAAGGAAGTGGATCGTGGTCTTTATTTAGATCAATACATGGTAATGATACATGATTAAATCTAATGGGGAATTATGGGGTGAAAAGGATGGTACCCTGTGGTTTCCATTGGTCTCCTTTAAGTCACCCATGATAATTTTTTCATCTATTTATGCCAAAAAAAGAAAATTTATAAGATAATTAAAAAAAATTGGAGCCCAAACCCACATCTCCCTTAACCTAGATAAGTGAATTAAAAAAGGAGAGATAAGAAGAAGAAGGAAATAAATAAAACAACTATGGATACACTTAAATATATATATCAAAAAAAGGGAACCAATACAAAAATAAATAAAAACAAATATAAGACCCCCCCAAACAAACACACACACACACACACACACACATGTTAAAAAATTAANAAAATTAAAAATAAATAAATACCTCTCAATCCCCCCCTCCATTTCTCTTTGATGTCGCCCTTTCCCCATCCCTCCCTCCCACCCACCCTCCCTCTCCCATCCCACAACTACTTTAGGAAAGGCACGAGGGGTGCAGGGAGGGACCCACAACTACTTTAGGGAGGGAACGAGAGATGTTGGTAGGGATGCACAACCACTTTTGGAAATATACAAGGATAAATAGGAGTGAAAGGCATGAGGGATATAGGTAAGGACACATATATACTTTAGGCAATGGGGGATGTGTGGAGGTACCCATAACTACTTTGGGTAGGGTGAAGAGGCTGCAGGGAGGGAACTAAACTACTTTAGTTAGAGCAAAGGGGTTTGGGGAGGGACATGAGGATAGGGTGTGGGGTTGAGGAGAGGGATCCATTACCATTTTAGTTAGAAAATGGGGTGCAGGGAGGTGCAAGCGGTGATGGGAAAGGAAAAGAGGGGTGGTGAAAGGATAAGAGGGTGGGAATTGGGGTGGAAGGGTGGATTGGTGGACGAGAAGGGGGGAGAGGACAAGATAGGGAAGGGTACCATGGTTGGAGTTTGAAGGATGTGCTATTGGGGGAGGGTGATTTCGCCCACCACCCACCCCCCAAATTGATTTTTGTTTTTGTTTTTTAATTTAATTTATGGTTCTTTTAATATACATTGTTTTGGTCTTATATTTGTTTTTATTTTTTGTAATTATTTTTATGAACACTCTTTTTTTCTTTTCTTTTTTATTTAGGTTACGAGAGGTGTGGGGAAACATTTAAGAAACCTTGAAATTTTAAGACTTAAAAAAGGTGCTACTAGTAGCACCACTTTTTTTATTTGAGGTTTGATTTTAAGGTTTCTATTTGCAACAATATTGGTTTCCTAGTCCACAATTTCAAACAAATTGTAATTTTAACCCCAAAAGAGAAGCAAGCAGCACAATTTTTTGTTTTAGGGATCAATTTTAAGGATTTCGTTTCCAATAGTGACGGTTATCAATGCCATAGTTTCAAACAAGTTGTAATGCTAACCTTGAAGAAAAGGGGTGCTACTAGGAACAACAATTTTTTATTGACAGTAACTTTTAATGCTTTTGTCCACCAACGATATTGGTTGTCAAGGCCATGATTTCAAACAATTATACTTTTAACCCTTAAAAAATGGCGGTACATGTAGCATCAATTTTTAATTCGAGGATTGATTTTGGTGTTTTTGACACAAAATTATTGGTTTTTAGGGATAGAGTTCTTATTTTTAGGTAACAATTCTCTTCAAGTCGATAACTATGTTTTTAGTTTCGTAATGTGACATCAAATTGAAATGTAACAATATGTGTGTTCATTCATTTAATACCCCACCTCCAAGATCATCCTTGGATGGTTGTGAGGGTCATGAGATTTGAGGTAGAGGTAAATAAAAAAAGTGATATGTGGTGTTGTGACGACCAATATACTAATGTGTGGTTTTGGGGTATTTCAATTCTATGAGTGCAAAGGTTGGAAAAATTATGGGATTCTGACTAAAGTAGAAGGGGTTCATCAGGGTAGTCATCAATAATTTCATGGAGTAGTACATATCACCATGTGAATATAAAAATTATGATTTGAGCATGGGAAACACCAATAGGTAAATAATTACTAGTGAAATTTCCATAGACCCTAAGGAACCCAATCATTAATGATGATGAGGACTAAGGTATTGATATAATTGTTCTATGTGTGAATCAAATGTGACGAAGTTGAACATGGGAGAATACATTTAATATGAGTGGAATTAGGACCATTATTGAATTCAAGGGAACCTATTAACATTATTGGCAATTCTGAGTGTATATATGTCATCTAAGTCCAATTCTCAAATGAATAATGTGTTAAAGTTGATAAGATTGGACTCATTGGGGAAAATTGATAATGATGTATTTACACTAACATTAGGTAAACACATGATGGTGTAATTGGGACATAACTGACTATAGGATTGAATTGAGAACTATCCATGTAATAATTGGACCAAACATCCCTTGAATAGAATAAAATGATATGAAGGCGTGGGAAGCAATGCCAACAAACAAATTATCAATAGTGGTATTGCTAAGAGGATAAACTAAAATATGGGTTACTTAGACAAACAATCAATAAATTAGGGTTTTGACATAGGTAATAGTAATGGTCAAATCTAGGGAATGTGACTACTTTGACTATGTAAACATGTATTACCACCCAAACTCATAAATAATCAAATAATTCTGATACTCCCTTATTTGGTTTTGAATGTTTTCTAATGTTATTGGATTTTTTTAATTTGTTTTTTTTTATGTTTTTTGTATTTTTGTAAAAAAACGTGAAAAATGAATGAATTGATGTTGGTACATAGAGGAAGTTGGTTCCTATTTGTGATTGGTTGGTTATATAAGGTAACATGGTGTCATTAACAAGCAATTTACCAACTGTAATGTGTCAAAAAAATGAAACAGTATATACACTGAGACATGGATCTCCTCTAAACCATTGATGGTTTATGTCTTATTGGTGCATTTACAATATGAGAATGATAAATGGATAATGGAATTGATTGGATAGGACATGCAAGTGGAGTGAATAGGAATAATCCTAGTGATTAATCATTATCAGTGAATGAGTGGGAATACAATGATACTCAAGTGATGTATTAACCATGTAGTGTAAATCATATTAACAAACATAAATGGGTAGATTCCCCGTAAGTTAAATGGGTTTTAATCGAATGATCATATGGATTTAGGCTTGTTAGGGTGGTGATTTATTGAATGTGGGACCCTTTGGTAAGAATATAACAGTGGTTTTGAACACATTTTGAATTACAAGGGGTGTTATTCTTGGATAACCCTTTGTGTGTAATTTCAAACATCATAACTCAGAAAGAAAGTGCAATGGCTATAATATATCAAGGAGAGGGTGTGGCCTAAGATGCTTTTGAGAACATTGCAAGAAGGTTAGATGTAATGTGGAAGAGGGAAGGTCTAAACATGATGTCCCATTTTTTATCCTTGGAATGTATTGAATTAAACTATGTATACATTGTGAGAGTGTTAGTATGGATTCTTAGTGTGGAGATCAAGGTCAAGGCCTAACTAGTGAATGGATAGGAAGACATGTAAATGTATTTTTATGGACCATGTGATAGGATTGTCATGGTATATGTGATATATGTAAATGCTAATGTTTGAATATAATATATAATTGTCCACGATGGGTGTGGAGAGCATGAGAACGAAAGAAGCTATGATTCCACTATACATAAAGAGGAAAGGGGGCATATGGGAGGGTAAATTCTCTATTTCCAAGTGTCACCCTTAATTCTCATCTATTTTCCATCATGTGTTGTAAATTAATCCAAACACTTCCATTAAATCATTAAACCAATCATTGAATGCATTAAGAGGTTGATTGGGTTAGTCTTCTCATGATATTATGGTAGCATGGGATTGAGGAAAACCATCACGAGAGGTGTAAGTGTGTGTCCTTTCTCTTGGAATTTTATTCCAAACATCATTTAGAGGGTGGTAGAGAATAGGAGAGGAACATTCACTTGCATTTACAAATAATAACTAGAACCATTAACCATGAACTAGAAATCCATATGAAAATGAAGCCTGTGAAAAAGAGGAAAAACTAGACCTTATATAAGTATATAAGGTTGTAGGAAAGCATATAGGTTAGTAAAGATAACAAAAATTAACCCACTATGGGGATAATACTCTTTTGAGGATCAACATATAATAAATAACCTCACAGGAAAACCCCAGAAGGAGTTCTAGTAGAATGGGACCAATCTACCCACACTAAAGAACATGGTAGGGAAGGATATCCTAAGGGAATATGAAGAAGAGAAGGGGTACGTCTTATTTGTTTTGTGTGGAATAGTAAAATAGAAATACATGGTAGTAATTTTAGATGAGGGTCCTTGAATATTCTATAATGAGCTATTTTTTTACCACAAGAACAAATGGGTTGGATATGTTAAACTATAGAGAAAACAAATAGGAGACACAGTGTGGTGGAAAATGATTGATTCATTATCAACATTGATCCTCATACCAATTATGGTATTATATATTACATGGATCATAGTCACCTTTATATATATATATATATATATATATATATATATATATATACACATAGAAAAGTCATTAGTGGATAGGTATGAAAAATCATAAAGTGATAAGAATAATACCTCACATATTGAGAGGCGATCTAGGACTTTTTGACTTTACAACGACTCATGGTCAACATTCCCTCACTCAATAACAAGTATGAATAATTATACCAATATAGTAACAAGAATCGGTATCATCTTCAATATGAATCTTCTGAACTGAACTTCAATGAAGATATGCTTGAAAAACTTCCAATCTGGACGTTGAAATTTGAATGAGAGATAAAAATTTGGAAGTTTCCATGTATGGAAATTCCTTGCTTTGGTATAATAAGTTGGTGTCTTCTGCAAATTTGGTAAACAAATAGGATTATTGAATACTCTTTGAATTTAGACATAATTAGGTGTCAAACATCCCATGAATAGTTGAATAGATTTTTGAGGAGAACAATCTACATGTTGGAAATCCCAAATGATGATTTGATGATTTGAAGAGGATCATAGATTCCATGTTTAAATTCCATGATTTGATATGTATATTAAGATACTAGCCAATTGTAGTATTTCTAATATTGAAGCCTTACTACCATCATTGATATTCCCCCCTGTTAGGTACTAGGTGAGAAGAGTATGGAAGGGATCCAATCTTTAGATTTTGGATTCATTTGTAATAATTAAATTTGATATTTGTATCTAGTGGTTTTGTAATACCACTAACCATGCTCACTTCATCAATGTGATGGTTTTGGTTGACCACTAACCATTTTCAATTAAGCTTGTTTCTTAAATGTACTCCCCTCCTTGAGGTGCAAGAGAGTACCTTTCTTCTTTCATTTTTGTACTTACCACCTTAAGGTACAAGGGAGTACCAATTCAAAATGGTCCATAGTCATTCCCATAGTTAACATCTTGAATAACTGACTAAATTTTTCTTTATTTTGTAAATTGACTATATAAATGTGTCTTTACCCATGTTTGAACTATATGGTAATAATTTTGTAACTTCTTGACTTCCTGGTTCCATATTCAAGAATGTATCCATTCATAGGGAATTGTTTTATTTATATCCTTCTTCTTCTCTCTACGTTTCGTTGAATGGTGATTTGTTTTCCCACAATGAAGACAAGGATGGATATCAAAACACTAATCATCTATATGACCCAATATATGACAATGATGTCATTTACAGGTAATTTTCTTATTTGTTTTTATCATCAACTGTATCATCGTCATTATCAACTTCGTCATTAACTTGTAGATCCTTCAAATGGTGATCAAGAAATCTTGCATTCACAAACTTAATTGGTTTGGAATAATCTAGAATATGAAATATGTTTTCTTTTCCATATCCTAAGTCATATTGATTTTTGTTGGATTGTAATTATTTCCAAGGCTTAACAATCATCCTGGAAAGATAATGTTTCACTTGATGATGGCCTTTGTTAATATTTTATTGAAATTCAAATTTAGTTTCACTGTTTCTACCATCTCTTTTAGCTTCTGCTTATGATTCATCTTCAACTCTTATGCTCATGAATGCACCGTTTTGACTAATTCCTTCCCATGACTGGATAAGGAATGATAAATCATAGTATATTTATCAACTAATTTTACTAGATAATTTATATCACAGGTAGCATCAAAGGTGTTATTAATTTTAATTCTTACCATTTTTTGTTCCTTTTTGAGGAACTTTAGTTAGTGCTTCAATGATTTTATTCTTAATATCGATCTATTTATGAAGATTAACAACCCAATTATATAATGCATGAAATGAGTCCCATAATTCTTTAATTTCTTGGTTGGTTTTTTGCAAATATTTTCCACCTTTACCCAATTTAAAGTTTGCAATTTTATCACGCTCCCTTGAAATCGCTCACTTGCATTTGTTTATTTTCATGCTCCCTTGCTTTGATGTCAATTTTAGGGTGTCAGGTACTACCGATCATGCACCCCAAATTGTGATTTACAATGTTCTAATAAATATATGTTTTGATACTTAGATTGCTTACTTGACCTCCTTATTCAATTTCATGCATGTCTCTTTTACAATTTAATGGTGTTGCATTATGCTTCAATTTCTCAAATTTGGTCAATTGACAATTGAATTTTCCAAAGCACTGATTTGCAACTTATAATACGTAGGGGTTCAATCCTTTCGTTTGTTATTGAGTCATCATATTTTCTTTAAGTTTTCCTCCTTTTATCCAACTTTTTAATGTGAAATTTACAACCATTGCACCACATAGCCTTGTGGTGTTTGAATTGCAATATGCCATACACGTAAAAAATGCATTGTCCATACATTTCAATCTTCTCAACTAGGTGTATGAGGTAGTGTTCTCATGCATTAAAAAATGCTAGAGGTAGATACTTTTGCATTTCACACATTAGCTGAGGAATTTCTCTCCTCCAATCCTTTATATCTTCTTTATGGATTTCTTTTCATGACAACCATCTACAAATGATGCAAACAAATTATCAGTACATGTTTCAACAAAAAAATTATATTCATTACAAGTAAAATACACGTCATTCAATTTGACAACATATTGAACAAGCATTTTTCATATAAATCACTACTTTCCAAGATCATATATAACTTGTTTGGCGTTGTTGTCAAAGCTATTTGGGAGAGACATATGTAGGACATACTGTAACCATAAAAAGAAATCATTATTTGTTTACAAGAAGACAAAAAATACAGAAATAATATATACCAAAATTGAAATAAATATACCCAAATAATTACCTTAATGAAGGTATGCCAATCATGAGTTTTTACCCCACTAAATTCTCCTTTCTTTGTTAAGATATTTTTATGTTTGAAGAAAATATCATGGGAAGCTTAATTTTCCAAATGATCTCTTTTACAACATTGCTTTATTGCTTTGTCTAAAACAATGGAAGGTTATTTTTGTCTCCATCGTTGTTTGAATGAAACACACTTTGCAATGCATGATTGGATTCCTGAATGTCACCACAAATTTTTGGCAATATTTTCTTTGTGACTTCTACCATCTAAGATTCACCATAACATTTCTATTACATTCTTCCCAATATGCATTGTATCAAACAAATGAACTATTTGTAGGTCGCCAAAGTAGGGAAAATTACTAAATTGTATGGGATAATTTTTCATTCCTCGTGNTATATATATATATATATATATATATATATATATATATGAAGGAAACATTTAAAAACATGCACAAAACGTTCATAAAATTATATACTATTAAAGTGCAGTGGAATGTCACATACCACAAAAATGTGTTAGTCATGGGGAATCATGAATTGTCCATACAAGTATTCCATGGAATTGAAATTCATTTTTCCCTATTGGCCTATAGATGTCATACATAGTGATTCTATCCCATAACTAAACTATCTCGTTGATTAGAGGATCGATATATACATTCATATCTTTATCTTGGTACTTACCAATGTTTTTGAAAATACACACAATTACTACCATATGTATATATAAGAAAATAAATAAATATAATATTTTATGCAGCAAACAAGAGAAATGAAATGTTACGTTCAAAAAATTATTGTAAACAAATACATGGAACAATCATTGCCAACATTATGTGCTCCCTCTTTATTGACATCCAAGGAGGAATGCTATTGTTTATAACAAAAATTGGCCACATTGAGTAAATAGACTTGAGCTTACCAAATGGATTGACATTGTTTATTGCCAATGAAATCCTAACATTTTGAGATTCTTCTTTGAAAAATAGACATTTTTCCTTGATGTTCTTAAATGCATAACCATCTACAGGAATTTTTGTTGAGATAAATTACCCATCTAGACATTAGACATGCAACATTATTTATTTTCCCTAGTGCATAGACCATGTTTATTTACTTAGTAGTGCATAGTCCTCATCATTATGACTATCATGTACTTTGCTTTTGTCATTTTTTCCCTCATTATCCACTCATGCCCCCTCTTCCATGATTTGAGTAGCATATGCATCCTCATGCATTATTTTAGTCCATGTTGAGTTAGTCTCCTAGATTCTAAGAGCCTACCATCATTTAGCTAGTGGACCTTCCTTGATTTCATCATTCTTGGATGATAGTGACCACCAATGACCACTAACATTCAACTAAAATTCCACATGTTCCTACTTGATATTCTCTCCCCTATTTTTTAGCCTATAACTCCCTCATGTACTACCCAATGTTAGTTACATTTAGTTAATTGGACTCATATCGGAGTTCCAACTAACAATCATGTCTAGTGTTTGGAATTTACTGAAACAAGATTTCCACAAGAGTGAAATTTGAATGCCTTATGGATCTCAAATTTCCTCCTTTGTAATATATTTGGATAGCCAACATATTGTTGTGTGACAGATGAATAACAATTATTCCATTAGAGCTTCTTCTCTTTGGTGAATTCTCTCCTTTCTCTTCTCTATTTCCCTGTGTATCTCTGTGAAAATAAGTGAGGATTAATTTTCTTTCTGGATATTCTGTAAAGAAATTCACAATTTGAAGAACACCATCTCCACTTATGTTTTGTGCATGATAATCCATAAATTGTTTTATGCTTTTACACCTAAACAATTGTTGCAAATGTGGAATTATGGGAATGTTACAAAGAACCTTGTGAGGCATCTTTTTTGTTAGTTGATTGGTTCAATACAAAACGATATAAGTTTGTGGGAATTATGTTTTTGACATGTATTTTCCATAACATATAATAAGATCATTAGGGCATGCATCAACATCTTGATACTCCATTCCAACATATTCAGGGATGATTTTAAGGAACCATACTTATTTAAAAGTGTATAAATGTTGGCGAATATTACCAATTCTTAAAACGACAACTATAAAATGATTGTTGATATATTTTTTAAAAAATATTTTAATTTCCAAGGATTTTATATCGTTTATATAATAATTTGGAGATTTTTAGGGTGAAAAATTTTTACCCCATCAAAATTGGGCGAAACAGGGCTTCAAAAAATGCAAAATGGCGAATCTTTTTGGGAGAAAAACATGGAAAAATAGCCCACTGGGCTAAAATTTGCCCCTAAAATTATCCCTGAACATATTTCATAGTGGGATATAAATATCTACATGTGAGAGGAAATACATTTGACGTTTGTAATAGAAACTCACCTAACAATCTACAACATAAAAAATAACTAGTTAATCTAAATAACATTAATTGTACTAAATATTGCATACTTATTTTACATGGAATTAAATAACACAAACTAGAGGAAAAAAGAAAAACATTATAACAATGTTATAGAACATACCTTAGAATCTGTGTCATACGATTATTTGACAAACCATTTAAAACCTTGAAGCTCACCAACAATAATGTAGTAGAGAGAATATTTTCCCTTGAGCCTTCACAAAGTGGTTGATTTACCTTTCCAAGTAGAGGTACATCATGAATATCATGAAAGTTGTCATCATTCATTTGAGTGAACATGTCTTGGATCAATTTATTTATCCCATCATCTTCAACTATGCTATTATTATAATATTATTCCATAGGATCATTAACTTGATCTTCAATGTTCACTCCATCTTTAGCTTGTACAACCTTATATATACTAATACTTGATTCATTCTTTGATGTCAAACACCTAGGCAGACTTTTCTTTATAATTCAAAACAATCATGCAAAATTAGTGTGTATAAAAAATTTACGATATAAATTTTTACGAATATGATCAATTTAAAGACATATAATGAATATATATAGATTACCAAGGGATAGTGTTAGAAAAATAGGATTGCGGAGCAACAACAATAAATAATAAACAATATGAAAATATTAAAACACATTACAATAGAGACACAGATATAACGTGGTTCACCTAAGATGGGATACTACCACATAGAAATTGCTAGTCCGTTATTATTATACCATCCATCAAAATGAAGGGATACAACTTGCAGCAACTCAGTTGCACTTCCTCTTCACTCTTTCACAATCACGGATATTACTTTTACAATGCTACAATACAATACACAATCGTATTACAATTCCCTTCTTTTATAAAGGGAATACCATGGGAAAATACCACTGGTTTCCCAAAACCATGGGCCCGTAAATCACCCATTATTGACCAAGTCATGACTCTTAAATTACAACATTTTAAAAGGATTTTTTTCCTAAATTTTCACTATGGGGGAACTACCCCTAAACCCCCACGAGGGGGAGATCCAAAAATAGTTGTCGCCCCCCTTAGACCCCCCTGATGACTATAGTGGGGGGGACCCCCCCACACCCCCCCTTCAGGTGATGGGATCCAAACATGGATGAAATAATATCTTTGAATCAGGAAGACTAGGCTCCACAATCAACAATCTCCCACTTTGAGTTTGATCACAACAACTCCACCGATACTGTACTTACTAGACTATACTCTGAACCTTGGACCTGAAAAATTTCTCATCTTCACCTTCGTTCTTGAAGGCCATTAGAAATTGAGTAGGAAATCAGTTTCTCTTTGGTTACTACCTTTGTCAACATGTCTGCAGGATTCTTGCTAGTATGTATCTTTTCCAATTTTAGCAGTTCATCTTCCAAAACAGATCTTATGAAATGGTACTTGAGTTGTATATGTTTAGTCTTTGAATGCAAGGATGATTTATTTGCAATATGAATGGCACTCTGGTTGTCACTGTACAACCTGTTATTCTCTTTCTTCTTACCCAATTCCTCCATGAACCTCTACAACCAAATCATCTATTTACTAGCCTCTATAGCATCAACATACTCTGCTTCCGTTGTTGAAAGTGAAACAAACTTTTGCAGCTTCGAAATCCATCTTAATGTTGTTCCACTTACATTAAAAAACATACCCTGTGGTTCTCCTCATGCTATCTTTATCACCTTCCATATATGTTTCAACATATCCATGTAGAACAATGTCTGAACCTCCAAAACACAATGCATAAGAAGTGGTACCTCTCAAATACCTAAGAATCCACTATACTTCCCTCCAATTCTCTTTACCAGGATTTTTCATATACCTTCTCACAACTCCAACTGCATGTGAAATATATGGTCTTGTGCACACCATGGCATACATCAAGCTACCAACTGTTGATGAATAGGGAACCTTGGACATGCCGTCTATCTCCTCCTACATCTTGGGACACATATCCTTACTTAGTTTGAAATGGTAGGCCAAAGTTGTACTAATCGATTTTTCATTCTTCATTCTAAACCTCTCCAACACCACTTTTATGTCCTCACTTTGAGACAATGTCAATTTGTGATTTTTCCCAACTCTTGTTATTCTCATACCAAGGATTTTATTTGCATCACCCAAATCGTTCATCACAAATGATTTAGCTTGTTTCCTTTTGAGCACATTTATATCCTCCATGTTAGACCCTGCGACAAGCATTCCATACACATACAATAATAAGATAATATATCTTCCATTAACTGGCCTCTTGAAATAAATATAGTGGTCAGAATGACATCTACTATAACCTTGTTCTGTCATAAACTTATCAAATTTTAAGTATCACTTCCTTGGATATTGTTTCAGGCCATACAATCTCTTCTTCAACCTACAAACCAAATTGTCCTTCCCTTTGACCTCATACCCCTATGGTTGTTCCATATAAATCTCTTCCTCCAAATCCCCATGGAGAAAGGATGTTTTTACATCTAACTGTTCAAGATGCAAATCCTCTACTGCCACCAGACTTAAAATAGTCCTAATTGAATTCATTTTAACAATAGGAGAAAATATTTCATCAAAATATATACTGTTAATTTGTGCAAACCCCTTTACCACAAGTCTATCCTTATATCACTTCTTGCCTCCTTCTTCTTCCTTCAACCTGTAAAACCATTTATTTTGCAATGCTCTTTTACCTGTAGACAACTCAACCAAATCCCATGTCTGGTTTCTTACCAATGAGTCCATCTCCTCATCCATGCCTTGCTCCCACTTCTTTTTAGTTTACACCTACATTTCTTCTTCATAACACTATGTTTCACCAGAACCAATCATCAATACATAATATGGTGAAGGAAATAATCGTTTAGGGGGTCTACTTAACCTTGTAGATCTTCTTACACTTGCAGGAGTTTGAGGTACCTCCTGTTGTTCTTGATTTTCTGGTACCTTTGGAGCTTCATTTTCTTTGATTTCATTAACCACTGTGTGCTATGTGTTTTCCTTTTCCTCTTTCTTTCCTTGCAAATGATCTTTGTACGTAACCTTTTCATTGAATTCCACATCTCTACTCATAATGGTTTTGTGATTTTGATAATCCTAAAAGCGATAACCAAAATCATCACCCTCTTATCCAATAAAGGTGCATTTTTTGGATTTAGCCTCAAGTTTTGTTCGATTTTCTTTATCAATATGGAAAAATGATTCACAATCAAAAGTTATGAGAAATGAGTAGTTTACCATTTTACCTGTCCATGCCTCCTATGGAATTCCACCATCAAAATCATCCTTTCTAACACGCCATTTTATTGTGGTGTTCTTGGGACTGTCTTCTCTCTACGAATCCCATTGTATGAACAATAAACATCAAACTCCTTGTTGTATTATTCACCTCCATTATCATATCTAAGACACTTCAATCTTTTCCCTGTCTCATTTTCAACCAAAGCTTTCCACTTATTAAAAAGTATCAAACACATCAGATTTATTTCTAATGAAATAAACCCAAGTTTTTCTATTTGCATCATCAATAAAAGTAACATAATAATGAGATACACCAAGAGATTGTACCTGATCTAGTCCCCATACATCTGTATGCACAAGCTCTAACTTTTCACTCTTCTTTTGTTTCCCATCCCTGAGAAATTTGACTCTCTTCCTTTTTCCATAAACACAGTTCTCATAGAATTCCAAACTTACATGCTTTAGATCTGGAAGCAATTTCCTTAAGTGAAGAATCCACATCCCCTTCTCACTCATGTGGCCAAGCCTATGATGCCACAACGCTGCATCTATTTCTGTGAAATCTATAGATATCATATAATCAGTATTATGAGAGCATAGATACAACGTACATATCCTGTCTCCTTTTTCTATTACTAGTGCTCCTTCAGTAATATTCCACCATGTTTTTCCAAACATAGACAAACATCCACTATCTCCCAACTTCCCTGTTGAAATCAAATTTCTTTTCATAGTAGGAATATGCATTACATATTTTAGAAGCCATTCATTTCCATTATTTAACTCAATCTGTACCTTACCCATTCCAACAATTTTACATGGTTCATCATCCCCCAATAAAACATGTCCAAAATCACCTGGAACATAATCATGAAAGAATTTCCTATAGGTTGTAGCATGACATGAATCTACTACCTAGTAATCACTAGTATTATCTAATGCAACAATCAATGCATATTTCAACACACCACCTGCTATATTTTCTTCTTGAGTAGTCTCATGTTGCTCATCTCCTTTCTTCTTTGGATTTCTGTAGTCTTTCTTCAAATGTCCTCTCTTACCATAGTTCTATCACTCCATATTTCCAAGTCTGGACTTGGATATTCCCTTTCTATACTTGTTGGTATTACCTAGTATCCCTCCTCACTCCCCTTTGCTTCCCCTGCTCTCCATGGTCAACGCATTACCTGATGTCTCACCTATGCTTTTTCTTCGCATTTCCTCGCTAAGAATAACACCAAAAACATCATCAAATTGAAGAGTGTTTGAACCAAGGACGTGGTTACTTACAACCATGACCAAGCCATTCCAGCTTTCTGGCAATGAGCACGGGATTAGAAGAGCCCTAACCTCATCATCAAAGTTCACTTTTACATAACTTAGCTGACTAGTAATCGTATTAAATTCATTTAAATGGTCAACAATATATCCACCTTCTGGCATCTTCATATTATATAAATGCTTAATTAAAAATACCTTGTTGGAAGACGAGGGTTTTTCATAGAGCTTAGCCAATGCTCTCATCACACCCTTCGTTGTCTTTTCTTTTGAAATATTTAAACCCACTGACAAATCCAGGCACAACCGTATTGTTCCCGGTGCCTTATTTTCAAGATTCTCCCATTCTTTGTCCTTCATACTCATTGATTGTTTTGTTTTTTTCCCAATGGTGGGTATAGATCCTTTGGGTACAGATAGTCCTTCATTTTCATCTTCCATAACTAGTAGTTTTGGCCATTAAATTTATAGACCCTAAAATTTCCTTCTTCTACAATGGCTCCCACTCAAACCAATATACCTTCTTTCCTGCGAGTTTACCAACCAAATAGACCTTTTGGCAATGATACCAATTGTTAGAAAAATAGGATCACAGAGGAATAACAATAAGCAATAAACAATATGCAAATATTAAAACACATTACAAGAGAGGCATTAATAAAACGTGGTTCACCCAAGATGGGATACGTCCACACAAAAATTTCCAGTCCTTTATTATTATACCGTCCAGCAAAATGAAGGGATACAACCTGCAGCAACCCTATTGCACTTCTTCTTCACTCTCTCACACTCTCTCTCACAATCACAAAGATCGATTTTACAATGCTACAATACAATATACAGTCATATTACAATGCCTTCCTTTTATAAAGGGAATACCATGGGTCCGTAAATCACCCATTATTGACCAAGTCATGACTCTGAAATTCCAACAGCTTGCAAGGCATTTTTTCCTAAATTTTCTCTACAGGGGTGCTTCCCTCGAACCCCTGCTAGGGGGGGATCCTAAAATAGTCGTCACCCCCCGGTGGACCCCCCCGACGGCTATAGTGGGGGGGGGGTCCCCCCCACACCCCCTCGTCACGTGTTGGGATCCAAACATGGCCGAAATAAAATCTTTGAATCAAGAAGATCATGATCCAAAACCAACATATGGTATTCATTCCCCCCTTTAGCATGTCCATATTTCCTATAATTTTTCTTCAACTGTTTTTATCAACATTGTTTTGTGAACGAAGCCCCTACATTGATCACAAGGGAAATAACATTTTTTATCACCCCTTTCCCTAAATTCTTCCCACATCATTTCAAGAATCCATTGTCTTTCTTATGGATTAATTTTATCCAACATTATTCCCTACCAAAATAGAGTGATGACTATCTTCTAAAATGAAGTGGACATGTAGATCTACTATTAATTTCTAATGTAATTGGAAGTTAAAAATAAACAAAATGTGGCGAAGTTGAACATGGGATAATTCATTCAATATGAATGGACTAGGGACCATTGTTGAATGCAAGGGAACCTATTAAAAATGTTGGAAAGTCCAAGTGTATATAAGTCCTCTAAGTCCGATGCTCAAATAAATAATGTGTTGGAGTTGATAAGAGTGGACTCATTGGGGAAAATTTATAATGATTCCTTTCCCCTAACATGAGGTAAAAACTTGATGGTGTAGTTGTGACATAACCAACTATAGAATTGACTTGAGAACTATCCATCTAATAGGTGGACCAAACTTCCGTTGAATAGAAGAAAATGATAGGATGGCAAGGGAAACAATGACAACAAACAAATTATGGGAAATGATCTTGATAAGAGGATAAACTAAAATATGGGCTACCTAGACAAACAATTAGGTACTTCAATAAACTAGGGCTTTGACACGGGTGTTGTGTGGAATAGTAAAATATAAATCCATGGTATTAATGTTGGAAGGGGACCTGGAATGATCTATAATGATCTATTTGTCTCACCAAAAGAACAAATGGGTTGAATATGTTAAACAATAGAGAAAATAAATAGGATACACAATGTGGTGGGAAAGGCTTGAGCCATTCTCAACATTGATCCTCATACCAATTATGGTATTATATAGTACATGGATCATAGCCACCTCTAGATCTATATTTCATTGACAAGTCATCAATGGATATGTATGAAAACTCATAAAGTGCTAATAATAATAACTCACATGAGAGGTGATCTAGGACTTTATGATTGTATAGGGACTCATAGTCTAACATCCCGCCCCCCCCCCGCCCCCCTCAATCACAAGTATGGTATCATCTTCTATTTGAAATTTTTGAATTGTGTTTTGATGAAGATATGCTCGAAAATATACCAATCTAGATGTTGAAATTTCAATGAGAGATAAAATTTTAGAAGTGGAAAGTTGCCATGTATGAAAATTCATTGATTTTGGTAGAAGTATTTGGTGTATTCTTCTAATTTGGTAAGAAAATAGGATCATTGAACACTCTTTTAATTTAGACACAATTAGGTGATGAACATCCTATGAAAATTTAAGTAGCTTGTTGAGGGGACTAGTTTACATGATGGAATTTTCAAATGATGATTTAATGACTTGAAGAGGAACATGTTTAACTTCCTTTATTTGATATGTATATTAAGCTACTAGCCAATTGTAGTACTTTTAATGTTGAAACCTTATTATCATCATTATATTCCCCCCCTTGTTAGGTATAAGATGATAAGAGTATGGAAGGGATCTAAGATTTAGATTTTGGATTCTTCTTTAATAGTTAATTTTGATATTTGTACCTGGTAGCTTTGGATGACCACTAACCATGCTCACTTCATCAATGTGGTGGTTTTGGTTGACCACTAACCATTTTCACTTGAGCTTGTTTCTTCAATGTAAGTTCCCTCCCTGAGGTGCAAGAGAGTACCTTTCTTATTTCATTTTTGTACTCCCCCCTTAAGGTACAAGGGAGTACAAATTCAAAATGGGCCATGGTCATGCCAAAAATTATCATCTTCAATAATTGATTGAAGTTTTTTTTTTGTAAATTGACCATTCAAATGTGTCTTTACCCATGTTTGAACTAGATGGTAAGACTTATGTAGCTTCTTGTCTTCTTGATTCCATCTCCAAAAGCTTATCCATCCATAGTGAATTGGTTTATTTCTATCATTTTTCTTCTTTCTACATTTGTCTGAATGGTGATTTGTTTTCCCACAATGAAGACAAGGATGGAGATCAATACACTGATCATTTGTATTACCAAATCTATGACAATGATGGCCTTTACAAGGAATTTGTTGAATTTTTTTATCATCAACTGTATCATCATCATTGTCAACTTCTTCATTAACTTGTAGAGCCTTCAAATTATCATCAAGAAATCTTGCATTCACAAACTTAACTGGTTTGGAATAATATGGAATATGAAATATGTTGTCTTTTCCATATCCTAAGCCATATTAATTTTTATTAGATTGTAATTATTTCCAAGGTCTAACAATTATGTTGGAAATATAACGATGTATTTGATGATGACCTTCATTTATATTTTCTTAAAATTCAAATTTACATTCATGGGTTTCTATCACTCTAAGATTCTTCTTTTGATTCATCTTCAACTCTTATGTTCATGAATGCATTGTTTATGGCTGATTCCTTCTCATGACTAGATGAGGAATGATAAATCATATTATCTTTATCAACTAATTTTACTAGATAATTTATATCACAAGTACAAGCATCAACCATGTTATTAATTTGCATTCTTACCATTTTTTTCTCTTTTTAAAGTAACTTTAGTTGGAGTGCTTCTATCAAATTATTCTTGAGATCGATCTGTTTATGAAGATCAACAACCCAATTATCCAATGCATGTAATGAGTCCTAGAATTCTTTAATTTCTTGATTGGTGTTTGGAAAATACTTTCCACCATTACCCAATTTAGATTTTGCAATTTTACCATGCTCTCTTGAAAGCACTCGATTGCACTTGTTTTTTTTCATGCTCCCTTGATTTGATGTCAACTTTAAGGTGTCGAGTACTATTGATCATGCACCCCAAATTGTGATTTTGCAATATTTTGATACTTTGATTTCTAACTTGACATCTTTAATCAATTTCAAGCATGTCTCTTTTACAATTTAATGACACCGCATTATGCTTCAATGACCCAAATTTGTTCAATTGACAATTGAATATTCCATGAATCGTTATTGCATGAATATTAGTAGAACAATCACAATTTAATCCTCTTGTTATATGATATTACATGTTTTGGAGTGAGAAACTCTTTTAACCCTTGTTACTCAGTATAAATGGTGTTTAAATGATAAATTCAAAACTAGACACTAAATACCATTATGTATCAAATATAAAATCATCCATTGTAAAATAAACCTTAAAGCCTTTTATCCCAATTTCAAAATAAACCAATAACATATTCATTATATATATTTATATATAATTAATTTTCCATAACTACAATTTCCTTTGGCATTAAAAACTCTTTGCCTTCTCCTTCTAAAATTATAAAGAAATATGACCAATCTCCCTTCCAATATGCTACATTGGCATCTCCTTGAAAAAACATAAAGAAACATTAAAGAAACATTAAAGGAGACACAACTTCTCAAAAACCATAATTTATCTTCCTTAATGAAGTTCCTTTTTCAAATAATATCACAAATAGGAATAGAGATTTCTTTCCCAAAATAATATTCAGCATCCACTAAAGACTTATCACAATGTAAGCACTTTTTTCCTTTTTCTTTTAAATATCAAAAGTAATAAAATTTGCATGTTTGGTAATAATATTAATCCTCAAATACGATGGTTTTCTTCAAAACGTGTGCATTCGATTTGAATCACTTGGTAAGTCTTCTCCTTTCTCTTTTCAATCGACACATGCATATGAGTATGGATTTTTTTCTACAAGGTGCCCACTCTATACATGGTTGCTTGCATTTGAGGAGCATTGCTAAAAGTCGTACCAATTGCCGTTAATATTTATAAAACTTATTAGACTAATTAGTGTGAGTTTTTTATTTAAAAGCATCATTAATAGTGTAATTAGGCCGTAAGGCATTTCAACAAGTGGGAGTCTATTCCACTAAGTTAATGTTTTTTTTAATTTTTTATCCCAAAGTTAATGTTTTTTTTATTTTTTTATTTTTTATCCCGAAGTTAATGCGGATAATAATCTCCATCTTATTGTTCAGGTTAGGTGCACACAGAGCCCATCACCATCAATCCATGATGGCCCATCACCATCAATCCAAGGGGTGAAGTCATGGAACGATTCCAATTGCTGCTAGTGGGAAGGAGTATCCTGCAAGAATCAAACTGGACGCGTCGTGGGACTTCTGCTACCGGGGCTTTACACCCAGAATGACTCCATATTCGATGTTTATATGAAGGGCACATTGTCGGAATCCTTGGGAGATCTCGAGTTTCTGGAGATCTTGAACCTAGAGGACTTGAAACAAATCACGGGCTCCACCCGGTGCGATTACAAAGATAAATCCAATCCAATAAGCATCATTATGTGTAGTTACAACAATATTCAGTAGCTGATAGTACACACCCAGGAACAAATGTTCCAACTGCGCCTATCATGGATAACCTCCCAGCATGATATTATCAAACATAAAGTAAAAATATTCAATAAGCAACCAGCAGGTGCAAATTTGCAATTGCTACTATAAATACAGTAAGCATCACCATGTACAGCTACGACAATATTCAGTAGCTGATAGCAGGCACCCTGGATAACCTTCCAGCATGATATTATCAAACGTAAAATATCCAATAGGCACTAGTAGGTGCAATTACTACAATAAATCCACTATGCATCACTATGTACAATTACAAAATTACAACAATAATTAGTAGCTGATGGCAGCCTGCAGGCACCCTGGATAACTTTCCAGCATGATATTATCAAACATAAAATATTCAATAGGCACCAGTACCTGTGCAATTACTACAATAAATCCACTAAGCATCACTGTGTATAGTTACAACAATATTCAGTAGCCAATGGCAGGCGGCCTAGCACAAGAATTCCAACAGTAGCTAGCCTGAATAATCACTACTGCCCTCCCAGCATGATTTAGCAAACATAAAATATTCAATAGTCACCACTAGCTGCCATTGCAGAATAAATCCACTAAGCATCACTATGTACAGTTACAACAATATTCAGTACTATCAGCTGATAGTAGGCACCCATGCACAAAAATTCCAACAGCAGCTAGCCTGGATAATCACTACTATCCTCCAAGCATGATATCAACAAACATAAAATGTAAAAGATAGAAGAGCAGCAAACAACAGACTCAATATATTAATCTTGAAAACCAAAAAGCCCATGTCCTGGAAGGGTGCAATCTCCCATTCATTTGGGTTCTACCTGATTCTTAGAAAAAGATTAATCTCCTAATATGCTAAGGTAGCCGGCACGTGTTCACTACTAAGCCACAACTATATTGTCAGAAAACATAAAGGAAGACAGATCTGCAAGACCCCAGAAACTTAGCATAGATAGACACAAGAGAGATGAAGAAAGAAGATCATAAGTCCGGATGAATCAAATGACAGTAAATTACAATTATTCGTTGAATTCCTGTAGCCCGATTGATTAGTTTGCTAAACCAAGAAATAGCGCAGAAAACTAAAACGAACAACCAATGGGAGGGTACAAAGCTTATGTAAAAACTATCATCTCATGTATACTAAATTATGACCTTCAATTCCATCATAATACTCTTATAACTATAGCATTACAGCCGTTCAGGGCCAATCACACGATCCAGAGGGATGCATAAAATGCTCACAAAGAACAAATCTAAAAACAGTAATGTACAATAAACGAATAATTGAGTTATACACATTTCACAGAAGAGCGACTACTTGCTTAAAAATCCATAGGAAGCCAAATTGCGCTATACAAGATTTTGAAATTTTAAAGTTGACATAAATATACAACCTCACCTCAATTTATGCTAAATGCCCATTTACTCTGTTAACAGAGGTGAAGAAGAAGAGAAAACGAAAGCAAAATTTATTTTCAGAACTCCATCCCCATACACATCCAGAACTCTGCAACAACCACTCACTATACAAAAAGACAGGAAAATCAGTGTCCATTCTTCTACCTCTACCACTGTCCTCTAGGATGATGATCTCCACTATTAGCAGCTCCTGCACCACCAGCTTTGCCAGTGTTGATATGCATCCTGTCCATACATCTATGTAGCTTGGCCTCCATAGGCCTATGGATAGAAGCGCTCCCCATATTGGGATAAACAGCTCGATCATCATTGAGGACAATTTGCAAATCATCTTCGCTGTCACTATCCCATCCATTCTCCTCTTGTAGCCCTTGATTCTCTGCAACAACCAATTCCGCTGGAGGTGTCAAATCCTGCCTCACAGGAGATACTTCCGCAACCCAGTTCTCTCCGTTGCTTTACCCATCTTCTTCCATGTCATCATAACCTCTCGAAAGCCCAGGAATTGAGGTTGTCACACCATTCATCACCATACCAGGACCCAGAATATTGTCGTGCTGCGGCAGACCATTATCCTCTTCAGATTGGAAGAGATTTTTGCGGAGTGTCGCCTCAGTTGGTGCAAATGGTGAATCTCAGCCAGTTTTCTCTTCCAGGTCCGTTTAGCACGCCACTGGATCACTGACTGGGTTTTCAGCATTATCTTTATTCAATTCATCCTCACGCTCCCCCATCTTGATATCTGTATTCTCCACAAAATCGCCTTGAACGGAAGATTCTGCATGAACCCCGACTTCATCGTTTTCTGAATAATTCCAATCTCAGTCTCTTCTTTGATCCCATCATGTTCATTGCCGCCACCAGGTGCCGTGTCTTCCTGTCGTTCCGCGATAGATCAAAACCCTCTGCTACTGAATCCTGTTGGGGAAACAAGGCACCCTAGGGGCCTGCTGCTGCGACGACGATGGTGGGTTTTTTCCTGCCATCACCTCACAGAAAACTGCAAATCACCTCACAGAAAGCGTATTCATGGTGGGTTTTTCCCTGCTGCACAAAATTGAATTGATGAGAAAACTGCAAATCACCTCACAGTAAGCGTATTCATGGTCGAACGGTGGGTTTTTTCATGCCATCTGGGTGGCATGCAAGATCGGCGACACTCGTCGAAGGGCACTTAAGGTTTAATACAGTGCGAACATATCGCTAACGGTGCCCGAGCATGACGTGGTGAAGCTTGGCAGGGTGTTGGAGAGAGTCACAGCCACGAACCTCAGCGCCATACAGACGAACCTTTGGAATGACACCATACGACTGGCTCTACTGTTCAACGAGCCGCTCCAGCATGGCGACTCTAAGTGGCAGGTTTTTACAGGGTCTGACACATAAACTCGACAGGTCATACTGAAACAGATCCATGTCATTGTCACTTGAGTAGAAAGGGGAGGATTACGTCATCTCTGGTTATATTATATAATTAGATCCTACATGTTGTAGGTGTGTCAGACAATAATTCACCTCTGGCATGTGTTTTGTTACATGGCGTTTGGCTATAATGAAGCCTGCTGCGAGAATGAAGGATCACTGGAGTTTGAGGGTGATGGAGGTGTGGTCCACTGCTCCAGGCATGCAGTTCTATACTAGTAATAACCTGAAAAACACATTCGGCAAAGGAGGCTTCCTATACAAACCACACACAGCACTGTGCTTCCAGACTCAGGGTTTTCCCAATGCAGTGAATAAACCTAATTTTCCCTCTGTCATCATCAAACCCGCTCAGATCTATAGGCAAACTATGCTCTACAAGTTCTCAGTGGATAAATAGATAGTCAAACATATAACCTTTTTGTATTCGATGGGCTGTCTGTTCCCATTTTAAGTGTAGTAATAAGAGAATTCTCAGAGCCATGGATATCCATATATCCGCATGTGTGCTCTCTCATTAAATGTTTTATTAGGGACTGTGAATTACAGAGAATAGAAGCAGCTCACACAGGGCAATTTGACTTTTGTTTGTCGAAGCCTCACCATGTGAAACCTCATTTTCTGTTTCGGTTGGGCAAAATTCTATTTCATGAGTATGACGCCTTTAACTTTGTCCTTTTACTAGTAGTAATTTGCATAATTCAACGATTGTTTTCCCATCAAATTTCTTTTATTTTGTTGGAAGTATTTGTTAATTTATTTGTAATGTTGACTCTTTAAGTGGAAATGGAAATGCAAAAGGATGAAGCAAGTACACTGTGGGCATGCATACCACTTATATGTTTTAAAGGGAAAAGGAAATTACAGAGACAGGTTCACAGCATGTTTTGTATTGTATACAAAAGTGTTTTAATCAAGAGTTGCAACGAATTTGGGTGGTTATGATTTGCTCAAAGGAAAAAGGAAATTACAGAGCAGGTTTACAACATGTTTTATATTATATTATTGATGTTTTAATGTTAACAATCAAATTTGAAAAGCTACTCACTATTGCATATAAAAAAAAGTGTATTTTATAAAAGTGTATTTTATAAAAAAGTGTATTTTATAACTTGCATATTGCCATACGAAATTATGGGAAATGCCCGTATAACCCCAGTCGTAGGGAGGCACTGCCTTGCAAGGATCCAAACCCTGAGCTCAGGTTGCCAGAGTGTTGATCAAAACCATAGATCCATAAATTTATGCAATGTTACTTGATTGTAACATAAGAACTACAAAAACTAACAATCCATTCTCATCCGGATGAGAGAAGAATACTTTTCATAATTACTTTTGAAAAGCCGATAATGTAATGGCCAATTATGTGAAGAATATAATGTCTTGTTGTATATGTCCACATCTCCTTGCTTAGCTTGCAACGCGGCGTTCTTTTATTGCACCTCTAGGTACAATTGCTAGTTACACTGAAAGTGTTATTAAGGAGATGGCTCTACTCAATTTTTCGTCGTCTGTCGATGACGAATGAGGAGCCGCCCCCTGTTTTGTATTTATTGTTTTGTATTTATTTATGTCTTCTCTGTCTCCCGTCAGCTGCTGCTATATCTCGCACAGGTGTCGTGCAGGTGTCCCTCGCATCCCGTAATCTGTGTCGGCTCTCAAATCTTTAACGCTGCCAGCGTTCTCAGCTCTATAACATGATCCTCTGCGGCCGCTGGTGGGCCAAGCGCTAGTAATGCTGCCCAACATTCGGCATCGTAGCTTGCATGCACACTATAAACTAAATAGAAAAATATGGCGAGTCGCGAATGTTCACTTGTCCGGAACAAGGTGGAGTTATTTTCACCAAGAGATTCCAGTAAGTTTTTTAAGTAGTAGTCGTCGAACGAATACTACAATAATAGAAATTATAATCGACCAATACAACTGATTATTTACGTGCATATGCAAGACCGATCACTTTGGGACCTGTTAGCGGCCATTTATTAAAGGACTTTGTGTGGTATATTATCTATAAAAACCATTTTTTAATCTGTTTCATTGCTTTACTCTATATCTATAACAACTCATATACGCCTATCAGCGACAAATCCTTTCAGACTAAATGTAGCAAGTGGTCAAGCTCTCTCTCCCGATAAATAAGTTCAATTCTATGGACGAACAGGTTCGCTTCTTACGATATGGGTAATAGTATACCTAAACCACTTTATGTTTTTTATATCGGTAATAGTATACTATAAACCACTTTATGGATTTGGATTGGGTTCTTTAGGAGAAGTTCCGGTGAGGCGATAATTACTTGGAACAACCTAAACATTCTACATGTATCGTTCCTCCAAACTTGATAAACACATTTCTTTGTGATAAAATAGTTGATATTCATGTTCACACACTCTTGGATGAAAGATAAAATAGATCATAAATCTATATTAAATTAAGATTTCTTTTACATCCATATTAGCAAACATAGATTGTTTTTATTATTTTATTAAATCTATGAGTTCTTACCTAATTGAATATTAGCAAACATAGATTGTTTTTATTATTTTATTAAATCTATGGGTTCTTACCTAATTGAATATTTGTTTCAAGAAGAAGGCAAGGGATTTATATTTTAATTTGTTCAAAACCTAATTGAAATTTTGTTTCAAGAAAAAGAAGGGATTTATATTTTAATTTTTTTAAGGATAATAATAAATGAAAGTTAAAATATTAAAGTATAATTGATGGTATTTGGATCTCCTTTATGTTATAAATGTATTTTTATAAGTGGAAAATACTAAACCGAACTAAGTTATGATGGGATACTAGGGATACCAATCAGCCTTTTTCTTTTCAAGTAGAACAAGAAAACCTATGTTATAAATGTATTTTTATAAGTGGAAAATATTGAAGCGAACTAAGTTATGATGGGATATTAGGGCTACCAATCAGCCTTTTTCTTTTCAAGTAGAAAATGAAAACCACCTTTATGCGCTCAGTCAAGTGTTATTGGGATCTACCTGTATGTTTTGGTCATGTAATTATGTGTGAAGAGAAAAGGTAAAAATAAATTCAATGGAATTGTTAAGTCTATCAAAACTTGTGCCCCCTTTCTCCATCCATTAAGTCATGAAAATTAAACAAGCTACTAATGGACATCCTTACTATATACTATCGATATTCAATAAGAAGATTGACTTGGGGTATTAAAAACTTGAAATAAAATATTTTCTTCACTGTCAACCTTATTTGGCCATTCAATGATATTCAATACATGAAATTATAAGAGGACCCTCCCAAATGGTAGATAGGAAAAATGATGTCGCTTGTGCAAATTATGATGTGCATAAATTTTGATGTCTCACATAGTTCAAGTTTCAATTTCAAAGGTATAGTCTCTCCACATCCAGGGCTCAATTTCAAAGGTATAGTTCCTCCACATCTAGGGGTTTCTGGGTTCTCTAAAGCTACCTAAAACTTCGAAAACTCCTTTTGGAAGAAACTTATTTTCACTTATGCGGTGATTTAAATGTTTGATGTAACTTATTTTCACTTATTTTCCTAGACTTACTTTCATCACATAAACTTATATTATCTACACACAACTTTCTCTCCTTTTTTGAAACATATCGAAGTTCTCTTCGGTGTTTCATTTCCCCCGCTTTGGGGGTATGATAGTAGTAAAAAATCATTAGCAATGTGTTTACTTGGTGTTTATGTAAGGGAAGTTGTCACGACATGTTCATTTTGTAAAATAAATACACCGAAAGAAAAATATTAAATTGAATGTTTAATTAATATTACAAATGATAATTTATTATACATATTTTATTTTATAGATTTATATATGTCTAATGAAATTTGTATATAATTTAGGAATATAGACAACCATCACATGTTGATTTTTTTTATATTTTTTTGCATGAGTGGTATATGTGAGAGAGGGAGGGGGTTCTTACCTGTGTCTTATTACAACTTACACTCGTAACATTTTAAGGGATGTTAGCCTTCACAAGTTTTATGAGGATAACTTCCTCAAGGGAAACACAAGTTTATTGATTCAATTGAGCCATAACTAGGATCATGATATGTAGGCCTTCATGATGGTCCTGATTTGTTGTACCAATCCATAAAGGAGGTTTTTTTATTTTATAACTAGGTTGTCTAGTAGGGGGGAGGATTTTCTTATTTTCCTATTTACCACGTTGCATTGTTGGAGAGACTTGACTACCATATGTGTAAAGATATGTCAGTGTGGCCATCATTGACCCTAATGACTTCCAAGTTGTTAAGGGGTAGTTGAGTTTACATTCTTTTGCATTATAAGAGGTTAGGTGCTTGTCTCTTATGATAATGACACTATCACACTATACCATTAATATGCAATGCTTATTTTTTCTCTGATGTACTATGTAGATATTTTATTTCATAGGTCTAATAGTTTGTCATTATTTTACAATAGTTTGTATTGTTTTGGATCATTGTCATAGCGTGTTTGAGGGGAAACATGTCTTCTCTTTTTCTTTAAGTCTATTCACTATTTTGAAAGGTCTCTAGTGACTCAAATGACATTCAACCACCTCCCTCTTAGGCTAGTGAGTAATGTGCATATGCACTTGTTGGGGAAGATGTTGACCAAGTAGAAGCATGAGGAGTACCTATGTAACTAGTGAGTTGAAAGGTTTTGGAGCTATTATCTAGTGAGGATGATCAGATACTCAATCAAATAGAATATCCATAAGTAGGGATGTACTAGAAAGGACATAAGTAATCCTATTTACTTAGGATGAGTCAACAAATGAGAGAGGTGATATTATCATTATCTTTTGATCATTCTAGTTGTATTTTTTTGCTCTTAAATTAATGCACATATGATTGATTGTAAGATTTTAATTAAATTGTATAATTATTGTCATCTATTATTTTGTAAATATTGTCTTTCATGATGGTGAGGGACCTCCCTATCCTAATATAGAGATGGATGAGTTTGATGAGATGGCTTAGGTACACAATACTAGCA
>LPNX010362028.1:82318-117667 GCA_001517045.1 Pseudotsuga menziesii | reverse complement strand
ATATATATATATATATATATATATTCATTCATTCCCTATAACATTATGTTATTGATGTATTAAATTTTTGGTGTCCCCATTTGGGTCCAAAGGATGAAGGGCGATGAGCTACAAGACATGCTCATTTGTCTTCATCTTATTTGTCTACATATGAGGAGGATTCTCCTCCATATCTTCCTCCTCCACCACTTTAGACTTCTCCCCATGCTTTACCACCTCCTCCTCCTCCACCTCCATCTTCTCCTCCTTCACCTCATCCAATATCTCCTTCCCCTCCTCCTATTCTTCTTGTGACAACAATTGTACCATTTGTTTCTCCACCTACTACTCTATTTGCTCCACTACTTGCACCACCTATTGCATTATCCACCAATCCACTTAATAATCCACCTATTGCACATGCTTCTAATCATGTATCCTTCATTTTTTTATTAAGTGTTATAGATGATCCCACTAGAGATATATATCTAACTATAGATGATTTCGTATTTGTTGGAGGCATTGATTCCTCTAAGTCTGAACCTAGTAGTAATTGATGTCTTTATTGATTTCTACAAAGTATATTATTTTACATTTATATTAGATAGGTATATTTTACTTGAGATGTATATTTGTCATAAATATTGATTTTTATATTATCATTCATTTATATTATGCATTTTCATATCATGTTGATGTTGATGTTGATGTTGATGTTATTTGACTTATAAAATGTATCATATGTATGTTAAAGATTGAAATTATTAATGTTTTTTTCGATTGAATTTGAGATGCCATATAATGTTTGACTCTAGTTATACAAAATGATTTTAATTTGGATTGTGATTGCAAAACCCTATAATAATAATTCAATGTCATATAATACTTAACCATATTTTAAGGTGAATTATTTGTTTCCTATAAAGAAATGATATGTTTATTAAAATATATTTACAAACTTGATTAATTAAATGATTCAATCAATGATTTCATTATTTAAAGTTTAAAATAAAATTATTGAGAAAACATATATTTGAGCATGGAGGTTTCCAAAGTGGATAATCATTGTGTCTAAATTTCTAGAGTTTTCACTATGTTAGGAGTTTAGTTTTGTCCCAACGTTTTGAGTAGACTCTCCACTTATCCTTGGGGATCGCAAAAAGCTAAGTGATGTATAAAAGAGTGCAATGATTAAATATATTTGAGTAACATAACCATTAAGGTGGAATAAAATTGGACATTGTAGAAAATATAGTAAAATTAATAATGAAAAAATGAAAAGGGGGGAATTCAGATAATGGACAAAAAAAAGGGGGGATTTAAATAAAGCATTAGAGGAAATTTGGGGTCTAAAATGGGCCTTATAAGAAAATGTGCCAAAATAAGTTTTTGTGAGTTGGAATTCAAGAACCAATAGAATTTCAATAAAATAATTCAACCATAATGGTTGAATTGACATATTTGTCATTAAAAAAAAACTACTTTTTGTGTTTGTATTTTCGACATATCTCCCTGTTTTTTTACTCNATATTATTTTATTATTTTAACTATTTTTTTATTATTTTAACTATTATTTTATTATTTTCCTTAGGAGGCCCATTTTAGACCCCAAAATTCCTCTAATGAGAGATTACATGTTTTTTTTGAGAAAGGAACAATTACAAAGAGAAACTGTGAGGAGAAGCAAGCATAGTAAATGGTTAAGACATTGTATTAAAGGTTTCCGTGACTGACTCAATGTATAGCCATCTTCTCAATTGAAGTTGTGCATGAATTTTTCTATTTCTAGAGATTCCATGATAAGAGTGATGGGGGTGGAAGCTAAGATTTTGGTTTGATCAAAGAAGATGGTATTTAGAGTTGCATGAGTGCTCTACAATGGTATATTTATTTATGTGATGATGATTAGTGTTAGCAATGTGTTCTTTAAGGCCATCTTGGATCGATCTACCTATTTGTCCAATATAGGATTTTCCCATAGGAATAGGGGATTTGGTAGACTCCTTGTGAGAGAAAAGGGTTGGTTTTACCTTTAACACTTATAAATAAATGTATTAGGGTTTTGTGAGGTTTAAAGACTATTTTGATGTTCCTTTTGAATATGAGATCAAAATGTGATTAGTTATCCCATGAATATAGGGAAGGGAGATTGATGCTCTAGGTGGCGAAATGGAATGGGATTGTTTTGGTTTCAGATGAAGGAAAACACAAAAGGTCTTATTAATTTGGCTTAAATATCTTGTTAATTTAGTCTTTGTGAGGTGGGAACATTCTTTATGTAAATGTTGGGTGTCATAGATACAAATAGCTCTGGTGATAATGGTTTTAAGAACCAATGATTTCTTAGTAGTGTGGTGGTGGGATTAGGCATGGAGGTATCTATCGATGTAAGTATTTTATGGTATAATTGATGAGATAAGGAACCATCCAATTGACGTGTGACAAAGACATCAAGAAAGGGGAGAGCATTGTCCTTGTCAATTTCCATAGTAAACTTAATATGATGAGAGATATTATTAATATGGTCAAGAAATTCGCTAAGAGAAGAATGGGTGTGCATCCATATGATGAAAGTTCCATCAGCAAAATGAAACCAACATTTATTTTTTATATAGAAGATGTTTAGGGATAGAGATTCAAAGTGTTCCATAAATATGTTTAAAACCATAGGAGACAAGCATGATCCCATGGTCATGCCTTCTATTTGTTCATATGTAATACTCAAAAATTTCATAAAAATATAAAAAATTTCCTATGACATTAAATGTTTACAATCATCACTTAAGAGGGACATTTAACTGTTAACAGTTAACAACATTAAGGTCTAACTAATTCCTTTGTTAATTACTGTATCTACATACTTAATTATTTACTTCCATAATTTCGTAATTAATGGTTGATTTATTAGGTGATGATCTGAAGTAACATGAGTTGAAACATCTGTTTGTTTACTAGGTACTAAAGTTTTATTTTACTATTTGTAATATGAAGGAACTTCAGTTCATGTCCAAGGTTTACTTAGATTTTTAGCTAATGTAGTGAAGTGATGCTTCTTTTATAGGTCTTTTACAAGTAAGACATTTGTAAACCAGTTTCAGGATCAAGAATAAATTATTTCAACTAGCATAAATAAAATGCTAGTATAATTGTTTAATTTATAGCTTTGGGGCAAAGGAAGGTATCGTTGAATCTGCGTAGTTACTTTTATTTAATTTCTTGTAAGCATAAGTATTTGGAAAATCTAAACATAAATCCAGATGTTCTTCTACCTAGCTTCGACTATAACTTGTTCATCAAACTTTCATTTATTTATTATCATCTTAGGTCCTATATACAATTTTAGAGAAAGATAAATTTGTATACCAGGTCATTTGATACCTTATTACTTGTTACCAAGGTAGTTCATATGTATTTGTCTCAATCATGCATTCTCTTGTTACAAAACCCAGTAAAACCTAAGTCTAGAGAAATGTCATGTAAAACAAAGAAACTAACGAGTTTCAAACAGAGTAAATTTCCTTTTTTTGCCTATGCAATTTCCATTTGAGTAAATAAGAAGAAAATACCTTACTTTGTTATATAAGTAGTATAACTGCTTTGGTTTTAGGGGTTAAAGAGTTCCATTACTTAATGAACATAACTACTCCCAAACTCTTGCAGGGTTTGAATCTCATTAAGAGATATTATATAATAATTATTTTTTATCCTATTTATGCAATTTTAAACTATATAACAAAACCTTACCCAATAAATATGCTAAGCAGTTTTATACTTGAAATATTATGCTTTTTAAATTTTCTTTAACTAAATTCTAGTATGGGATTAAGACTTTCCTTCTTGCATACCCTAGCTCAAAAAAAGAGTGTTTATATAAATTTTTAATACTAACATGGTTATATGAAATCCTTTGCAGGTTTCATTCCACACTCCCGAACTATAGAACCAAAACCCATAAAATTGAACCGAAGGTGGATTACACATGGTTGTTTGATAGTGGCTAGGGTTTTGACTTTGGCACTTTACTATATATATTTCCAAAACCCTGAAATCTTGCGATAACCTAACTTTTTTACTGTTGTGGAGAGGGAGTCGCAGGCTTATGGCCTCATGGCTTCACCATTGTTTTTCTGCTGCATGTAAGGGCCTTCGTCTCCATAGCTTATCTTTGTGCGTGAGGGACTTTATCTCCTTTGCTTATCTCTGTGTGTAAGGGCCTTTGCTGCCACTTCTTTGCCTCTACGGGAACTTCTCTTCGAGCATTTGTTCACTTGTGAACTCTGTTTGAATTAGCAATGTGCTTTTCAAGTGTGGTTTCATCATAGTTTTGGTTGATGGCTTAAACCATATCGTTGACTGTGAGCTTACCGGTCTCTCCTGCCAATTGCTAGGGTAAAAGGGTATTCAACCAGTTGAAAACGCTATGTACTCAGGCTATTACGCGGCTGGTGGTGAAATTTCTCAGGTAAACTCATCATTACCTATTTACATTGCCATAAATTCATTTGCTAGTTCTATTTTTTTATATATACAGGAAGCTTAACCAATCTTTAATGGTGTGCAGGTCAGTTTACAAGAAGAGTTTCTAGACTACAGCTCGAAGACTCTGGCGAAGAGGGGGTCTCCTTGCTCCTTCAGCAAACGGTTAAGCCTTGGTCCTTACCTGAGGTTTCCTCTGTGATGGTGTGTGGGTTCAAGGGTGATACTGTTTCACTTGGTTTGAATACTGCTTGGTCGTGGCTACGATGTAGTCTGTTTGTTTGGGAAATTTGTATGGCCATGACTTGATGAAATTCTTATGAGGCCTTCTCAGCCGTAACTTGATTGATAGGAATTATATTTTGGACAGGCTTTTAAGCTGTGACTCCTGTGGGATTTTTAAATATGTTTTAGATAGGTTTTTGAAGATCTTTATAATCTACTTAAGATTTACAAGCTTACCGTGTTAGATATCCTGTGTTCGGTCATGAACTATGGTTTTTATGAGGTCGATGGCAAATTGTGGGGTTTCTTTTAATGTTTTAAATTTCAATTTTGTTTAAGTTAACTTAATAGAATTATTTTTACTAATACAATACTTGTGTTGGTGAATGGATGGTTAAATAATTTAGGAGAGATTTTATTACTGTTTAAGTCCATAATTTTCGATTTTAATTAGAAAGAAGAAAAGACCAAGATATTGGTTTTAAAACAGAGTTTGAGCTTTTCTCTCTCAGTAAATGTTTGTTTAAGGAAATAAATAAAAAGAAGGGTTGATTAGTACAACCCAAGTTTTTACTGTGTACTTGGGTTGGAAAATTTAAAAGGTCTTTACTTAATTAGTCTTAGTTTATATTTGACAAACAGTTTTAATACTATTTCTGTGAAAATTTTATTTAATTCTGTGCATTTATAAAATAGATAATTGTATTAGTATAAATGAATAATTTTTGCTTAAAGTAATTGTGGGTAAAACTGTATTAACCCTACTCTGGAAAAGAGAAGGAAAAGAAGGTCATATTTGACTGTTTCTCTAAATTAGGGTTTTGTAAAATTTTATTTATTTTTAAATCTTTACAGAGTTAAAATTTAACTGTAATGTATTTGAAGTTTGATTCTTACTTTCAATAGTAATGAAATTACCTAAGTGATTACTATACCTCATTTTAATGTTTATAGGTTATTCCTACTTATTTATTTTTCTGTTCTTATAATATTTAATAACTGTGTATACTTATAATAATTAGGCTTGTAGCTAGTAATTTATATACTGTGTAAAAAGGAGCACCATTACATAGACTGTGTACTGGTTTTTAAAAGATCTTTCTTGGAAATAGTTCATGTCTAACTTCTTTAACAGGTGCATTCTAACTAAGGAACTCCTGAAACATTCTTAGAAGAATCTGTAAAAGTAAATAAACATAATCGTGCTTTCTTGATTTGATTTATCCATCAGAATTTAATCTAAACTACTGTACTATAGTACTACCTTCTTGAACGTGTGGAAAATACAGTTAGGTATTTTTATCCATCGGTAAATTTAAAATTACTCTAATCATTTATTCTAATCCACATCTAATCTAGAATTCATCTATCTTTTCACACTAAAATATTTCCTTCAATAATTCTAATAACAGATGAAGCAAACACATAACATATTATTTCCTAAATCATTCCTTCTTGTTCCTAAGTATACATAGAGAAATTATAAAGGACATGTAGATTCTGGAAATGTAGCAGAGGAGACAACAACTTAAGAAGCCTATTCCTCCCAACCAACTCCTGAAGATAGTTGAACTACAAATCTTAGGACCCCAAGCCTGTCTACTGGTCCACCTGGTTGAAAGAACTGGGTGAGTGAATTGGTTTAGAAAACCTCTGCAAATCTACTGAGCAATCAACAGTAATATGTTCTGCTCATAGCAATAAACTCAACTTAAAGCAGCTGCACTAGTTCAGAACTTCAGCAGTTTTCACTCAAAAGAAAATCTTCTGCTAGTCCCCTCCATCGAATTTCTTGTGCACTAAATTCACTCATAATTTTCACAAGTCAAGAATAAGCATCCTCAGATGAATTCAATGGGAAGTTTTATTAGCATGCCTAGGTCTTTTGGGTCATTTTTCACTTAATGAGCCACCTGCTCTTGTTCCACTTTCTTGGGGAACATGACCACAAAAATAGGGAAGTTGCCTCCTGCAATAGTTAGAAGTAGTTTGAGGATGCTTACAAGTGACAATCTGCTCTCAACCCATCCTATTCCGCCTAGTGGCCAGTAAAACACTCATTTAACAGCCTCCTTAAGCTGTTGTCTCATATTTCATTTATTAATTAATAAAATATTCAGTAATTGCATGCAATTATCCTTGACCTCACTTGGTCATTAATTACAAAATTTATAATAAAATTATAACATGTCGTCTCCTAAAACATAAAATGTTTTTTTTCAAATTTGGGGTATGTGACATACACACCTCATTAAATATAACATCATCCTTGATGTTATTTATTCATCATCCTCAGAGTTTCCCTGGAACATAATTGGATATGCTTCCCGCATATGAATCTCCAATTCCCAGGTGGCTTCTTCTGGACTAAGGTGCTTCCATTGCACCTTCACCTGCCTAATGGTACGATTCTGAAGCAAGATCTCCCTACTTTCAAGGATACAATCCGGTTCCACCAGAAAATCTCCTTCGGGTTCCACCTGCACATCATTCCAATTTATAACATGAGTAGCATCATTTACATATTTTTTTAATACAGAGATATGAAAAACATTATGAACCTTCAAATTTAGCGGTAAAGCCAGTTGATATGCCACATGTCCCATTCTGGATAGTATCTCAAAAGGGCCACAATATCGGGGTGCCAACTTAGCAAAAATTCCTAATTTCAAAGAACTCTTTTTAGGCCTTACCTTTATAAAGACATGTTCACCCACCTGGAACTTTTTCTGAGTTCATTTAAGATCTGCTTGACATTTCTTTCTGTCTTGCGCAACTTTAAGCTACCTTGCACTTGTTTTACAATAAACTCCATCTCCTTTAGTAGTTCAGGTCCTAGTACTAACCTGTCAACTGGGTTACTCCATGAGATGGGGGTATTGCACTTTCTGCCATACAAAATTTCAAATGGGCTGTATCTTGTTGAAGCTTGGTAGTGATTATTGTAAGCAAACTCTACCAGGTGTAAGTAATCTTCCCATTTACCTGGTTGTTCCTCAACATACATTCTAAGCATATCTTCCAACAATTGATTCACCCTTTCAGTCTGTCCATCCATCTGGGGATGAAAAGAGGTACTGAAATTTAAAGTAGTATTCAGGCCTTTAAATAAAGACTTCCAGAAATTTCCCGTAAACTTAGGGTCTCTATCTGAAATTATAACTTTCAGTATCCCATGTAAATGGAATATTTGTTTCATGAATATACCAGAAATATTAGCATCCTTGTAGGTGGTCTTTATAGGTATAAAATGAGCTGATTTACTAAGTTTATCAACGACTACCATTATCGAATCATTCAGATTCTGATTTCTAGGTAGACCTGTAATAAAATCAAGACAGATTATTTCCCATTTCCAGCTAGCGATAGATAATGGTTGTAGTAAACTGGTTGGATGTTGGTGTTCAGTCTTAACTTGTTGACATTCAAAACACTTGGCAATGTACTCTGCCAGTTCATTCTTTAAGTTTTGCCAAAAATAATCATTCTGTAACATGGTTATAGTCTTCTGATAACTAGGATGTCCTGAGTAAGGAGTCTTATGAATTTCATTTAAAATCAGTAGCTTAATATTAGGTACATTAGGTATATACAACCTGTTTTTATATAGTATTAATCCCTTTTCGTTTAGACTATACCCTGTACTTAAAGTTTCAGTTAAATTTTCTGTTACTTTTGCTTGTAATTTATGATAATTTTCATCCAATTTTACTCCTTCCTCTAGTTGTTCTTCTAAATCTATTTTATAAGTGTTGATTACTGCTACAAAATTTAGTCTTGCATTTCTACTTAGAGCATCAGCAACCTTATTTTCTTTTCCTTTAATATGTTGGATATCGAAACCGTATTCGCTAAGGAAAGCTAGCCACCTTGCTTGCCTTGCGTTTAAGTTAGGTTGATCCAACAAATATTTTAATCATTTATCATCTGTCATTAATATAAATTTTCTTTTGATTAAGTGATGGCGCCACATCTTCAAAGCATGTATGATGGCAGCCAACTCTAAATCATAGGTTGCATAGTTTTTCTCATGAATTTTAAGCTTCCTTGACTCATATGCAATTACGTGTCCGTCTTGAGTTAAGAATCCACCTAGACCATTGTTGCATGCGTCAATGCATACAACAAAGTCCTTATTAGGATCAACAATTCTTAAGATCAGTGCATTAATTAGTAATGTTTTTAACTTTTTTAAAAATTTCTTCACACTTTTGATTCCACTTGAATTTCTTCCCTTTATTTTGTAAAGAAGTTATGGGATTTGCGATTCTTGAGAACCCCTCAATGAATCTTCGATAGTATCCTGTAACCCCCATGAATGATCGCAAGTCAGTCACATCCTTTGTGACTAACCATTCTTCAATTGATTTTATCTTTTCTGGATCAACTGAGATCCCTTCTTTAGTTACTACATGGCCCAAGTACTGTATTTTATCCTTAAATAAATTACACTTACTAAATTTAGCATAAAGCTGGTGTTATCTCAATTCTTGTAAAACAATTTTTAAGTGCTCCTCGTGTTCTTCTTTAGACTTAGAACAAATTAGATTGTAGTCAATGAATACCACTACAAATTTATCAAGGTACTTATGCAATACATTATTCATTAAGCACATGAAGACAACCGGGGCATTAGTAAGCCCGAATGGCATAATAACAAACTCATAGTGACCATATCTGGTCCTAAAAGCTGTTTTAAAAATGTCCTCATCTTTGATTCGGACCTGGTGATAACCAGATCATAAATCAATATTTGAAAATACAGTTGCTCCATGCAGCTGATCAAACAGATCATCTATGCAGGGCAACGAGTATATATTCTTAATGGCCATTTTATTGAGTTGACGGTAGTCAATGCATAAGCGTAGAGTACCATCCTTCTTTTTAACGAAAATAACAGCTGCTCCCCAAGGAGACACGTTGGGTCTTATATACCTTTTATCAATAAGTTCCTTTAACTGTGATAATTCATTTAGTTCCAATATATTCATCTGATAAGGGGATTTTGAGCTAGGCACTACACCAGGTACCAACTCAATAGTGAAGTCTAACTCCCTTTTCGGAGGCAATCCCGAGATTTCTTCCAAAAATACATTCGAATACCCCCTTAGGATTGGAATATATTCCAGTTTTAATTTATATTCATTATTAATATATTCTTCATTAATTACAATTACAGCAAAGGCTTTACAACCCTTCCGAACAACTCCCTTTAATTGCAAAGCAGAGATTTGTCTAATAGTTGTTTTCCTGGGGATTCCTGTTACGATTACTATTTCTCCTTCATTATTTACACAAGTAAAAGTTTTATCGAAATAGTTTAGAACTACTCTATGATGTTCTAACCAGTCCATACCAATTGACATGTCATAAGAGCCTAAAAGAAGTACATGAAGTTTCACAGCGGTTTCAAACTTATCCATACTTATGATACAATCCTTTACAAAACTAATCACTTTCCTTTTTTCTCCAGTAGCTAGTTGAAATAACCATGACTTTGCAAACTTTTCTACTAATAACTTACATTTTTCTACTAAATCAGGAGAAATATAACTCAGGCTAGCCCCTGGGTTAATTAAAATAGAAATGGGTGTTTGATTCAACTTACCTTCTACTTCCACCATGGAAGTTTGATAATTCACCTGCCTGTTTTCTAGTGCCGCGTTGATCCTAGGCATTGTCCTTGCTAAGTCACCAATAGTCATCTCCTCCTACACCATATGTATGTTGCTGACAGTCTTCTTTATGTTAGGGCAGACTGATGCATAATGAGGTCCATTACACTCCCAACACTTTACTAGTTCTTTACGTTCATTATTCTTAATGTAATTGCTATGATTATTAGCAAGTTCTTTATTTCTAGGACCATTAGGGTTAAACTGTGAATTACCTTTATTTCCTTGGAAATTATTATTAGGAAAATTACGTGTGTTATTATTCCTAAGATTACGGTTAGGTACGAAACCTTTCTTCTTCTGTTCAAAATTATTAGACCTCTTAGCCTTCTAGTTTGACATGCTTTCCTTTTTGCGGTTCTGCTCACAACAAAAATTTGCCTTTCACATAGCCTCCTCAAGGGATTTTGGATTGTAGTATTCAATTCTGTCTTTAATGTGAAAAGGTAAATAGCTTAGAAACCGTTGTACCTTAGGCTTCTCATCCACAATGTAAGGCACATAATGTAGCAAACTTAAAAAATTACTGTTTAATTATTTCATGTTCATAGTTCCCAATTTTAGTTCATAGAATTCCTTTGCTCACTCTTCGTAGTACAGTTCCAACAGAAACTTTTTTTTAAAGTATTTTTTAAAGGTACTCCATTTAATTTTATTTTCCCTAATACCTTTTATTCGTTTTAAATCCTGCCACCAAATATCTGCCTTTCCCGTTAAGTTGTAAATGGCCATCCTTGCTTTTAGCTGGTTAGAGTAATTATCTTCATTCCAGACAGCCATGATTCAACTTCTTCTCCTTTCTCAGTTTCACCATTGAAAGTGGGTGGTTTCATCTTCTTAAATTCTCCTGAAATTTCTTCATAAGGCTTAAATTTTCTCTTTCTTGAATGGTAATTATCTTCACTGCTACCAGTAGTGTACTGACGATTCTTCTTGCGTGAATCACCATAAATTTTAGAGGACGAGCTACTTTCAATTTTAGACTGTTTGGACTTTTTACTTTTGTGTTGGTTGGAGATATCTTCAAATCCTGTCTGTTTATCTTTTTCTTCACTCTGAAAATTTTCCATCAGTATCTGGTTCAGCTCCTCTTGAGCTCTTAGAATTCTTTCATTTTCTTTTTTAACTGTTTCCATCTTAGTTCTTAATTCTTTAACAGTTTGTAATAATTCTGAAGAATTGTTAGTTATTTCTTCCTGGACTGGTTCTCTTTTAGAATTACGTTGTTCATTAAATGGGGAATCCTCATCTACATATTCCTCGAGTCTTTCCATACCTGCAGTTCTAACTCAGAAATTTTTTCTGGAAATAACATTTCAAAAGGAAAAATAATAATCAGTATGCATGCATTTAATTTACTATGTTTCTATGCAGGTTGAGCCGCATTCAGACCTAGTTTCTAAACGTGTGCTCTGATACCACATGTAATACTCCAAAATTTCATAAAAATTTTAAAAATTTTCTTATGACATTAAATGTTTACAATCGTCGCTTAAGAGGGACATTTAACTGTTAACAACATTAAGATCTAACTAATTCCTTTGTTAATTACTATATCTGCATACTTAATTATTTCCTTCCATAATTCCGTAATTAATGGTTTATTTATCAAGTGATGATCTGAAGTAACATGAGCTGAAACATCTGTTTGTTTACTAGGTACTAAAGTTTTATTTTACTGTTTGTAATATGAAGGAACTTCAGTTCATGTCCGAGGCTTACTTAGCTTTTTAGCTAATGCAGTGAAGTGATGCTTCTTTTACAGGTCTTTTTACAGGTAAGACATGTGTAAACTAGTCTCAAGATCGAGAATAAATTATTTCAACTAGAATAAATAAAATGCTAGTATAATTGTTTAATTTACAACTTTGGGGCAAAGGAAGGTATCATCGAATCTGTGTAGTTACTTTTATTTAATTTCTTGTAAGCATAAGTATTCAGAAAATATGAACATAAATCCAGATGTTCTTCTACCTAGCTTTGACTATAACTTGTTCATCAAACTTTCATTTATTTATTATCATCTTAGGTCCTATATACAATTTTAAAGAAAGATAAATTTTTATACCAGGTCATTTGATACCTTATTACTTGTTACCAAGGTAGTTCATATGTATTTGTCTCAATCATGCATTCTCTTATTATAAAACCCAGTAAAACCTAAGCCTAGAGAAATGTCATGTAAAACAAAGAAACTAACGAGTTTCAAACAGAGTAAATTTCCTTTTTCTGCCTATGCAATTTCCATTTGAGTAAACAAGAAGAAAAGACCTTACTTTGTTATATAAGTAGTATAACTGCTTTGGGTTTAGGGGTTGAAGAGTTCCATTACTTATGAACATAACTACTCCCAAACTCTTGCATGGTTTGAATCTCATTAAGAGATATTATATAATAATTATTTTTTATCCTATTTATGCAATTTTAAACTATATAACAAAACCTTACCCAATAAATATGCTAAGCATTTTTATACTTGAAATATTATGCTTTTTAAATTTTCTTTAACTAAATTCTAGTATGGGATTAAGATTTTCCTTCGTGCATACCCTAGCTAAAAAAAAAGGGTGTTTATATAAATTTTTAATACTAACATGGTTATATGAAATCTTTTGCAGGTTTCATTCCACACTCCCGAACTATAGAACCAAAACCCATAAAATTGAATCGAAGGTGGATTCCACGTGGTTGTTTAATAGTGGCTAGGGTTTTGACTTTGGCACTTTACTATATATATTTCCAAAACCCTAAAATCTCATGATAACCTAACTTTTTTACTACTGTGGAGAGGGAGTCACAGGCTTACGGCCTCATGGCTTCACCATTTTTTTTCTGCTGCATGTAAGGGCCTTCATCTCCATGGCTTATCTCTGTGCATGAGGGATTTTATCTCCTTTGCTTATCTCTGTGTGTAAGGGCCTTTGCTGCCACTTCTTTGCCTCTACAGGAGCTTCTCTTCGGGCATTTGTTCACTTGTGAACTCAGTTTGAATTAGCAGTGTGCTTTTCAATTGTGGTTTCATCGTAGTTTTGGTTAATGGCTTAAACCAAATCGTTGACTATGAGCTTACCTGTCTCTCCTGCCAATTGCTAGGGTAAAATGGTATTCAATCAGTTGAAAACGCTGTGTACTCAGGATATTACGCGGTTGGTGGTGAAATTTCTCAGGTAAACTCATCATTACCTAATTACATTGCCATAAATTCATTCGCTAGTTCTCTTTTTTTTTACATACAGGAAGCTTAACCAATCTTTAATGGTGTGTAGGTCAGTTTACAAGAAGAGATTCTAGACTACAGCTCGAAGACTCTGGCGAAGAGGGGGTCTCCATGCTCCTTCAGCAGATGGGTAAGCCTCAGTCCTTACCTGAGGTTTCCTTTGCGATGGTGTGTGGGTTCAAGGGTGATACTGTTTCACTTGGTTTGAATACTGCTTGGCCATGGCTACGATGTAGTCTATTTGTTTGGGAAATCCGTATGGCCGTGACTTGGTGAAATTCTTATGAGGCCTTCTCGGTCATAACTTGATTTACAGGAATTATATTTTGGACAGGCTTTTAAGCCATGACTTCTGTGGGATTTTTAAATATGGTTTAGATAGGGTTTTTAAAGATCTTTATAATTTGCTTAAGCTTTAAAAGCTAACTGTGTTAGATATCCTGTGTTCGGCCATGAACTATGGTTTTTATGAGGTCGATGGCAGATTGTGGGGTTTCTTGTAATGTTTTAAATTTCAATTATGTTTAAGTTAACTTAGTATAAATATTTTTACCGATACAATACTTGTGTTGATGAATGGATGGTTAAATAATTTAGGAGAGATTTTATTACTGTTTAAGTCCAAAATTTTCAATTTTAATTAGAAAGAAGAAAAGTTCAAGATATTGGTTTTAAAACAGAGTTTGAGTTTTTCTCTATCAGTAAATGTTTGTTTAAGGAAATAAATAAAAAGAAGGGTTGATTAGTACAACCCGAGTTTTTATTGTGTACTTGGGTTGGAAAATTTAAAAGGTCTTTACTTAATTAGTCTTAGTTTATATTTGACAAACAGTTTTAATACTGTTTCTGTGAATTTTTTTTTAATTCTATACATTTATAAAATAGATAATTGTATAAGTATAAATGAAGATTTTTTGCTTGAAGTAATTGTGGGTAAAAGTGTATTAACCCTACTTCAAAAAAGAGAAGGAAAAGAAGGTCATGTTTGACAGTTTCTCTAAATTAGGGTTTTGTAAAATTTTATTTATTTTTAAATCTTTACTAATGTAATGTATTTGAAGTTTGATTCTCACTTTCAATAGTAATGAAATTACCTAAGTGATTACTATACCTCATTTTATTGTTTATAGGTTATTCTTGCTTATTTATTTTTCTGCTCTTATAATATTTAATAACTGTGTATACTTGTAGTAATTAGGCTTGTAGTTAGTAATTTATTTACTTTGTAAAAAGGAGCACCATTACATAGACTATGCACTGGTTTTTAAAATATCTTTCTTGGAAATAGTTCATGTCTAACTTCTTTAACAGGTGCATTCTAACTAAGGAACTCCTGAAACATTCTTACAAGAATCTGTAAAAGTAAATAAACATAATCGTGCTTTCTTGATTTGATTTATCCATTAGAATTTAATCTAACCTACTGTACTAGAGTACTACCTTCTTGAAGGTGTGGAAAAATACAATTAGGTAAATTTTTATCCATCAGTAAATTTAAAATTACTCTAATCATTTATTCTAATCCACATCTAATGCTGAATTCATCTATCTTTTCAAAGTAAAAGATTTTCTTCAATAATTCTAATAACAGATGAAGTAGACACATAACATATTATTTCTTAAATCATTCCTTCTTATTCCTAAGTATAGATAGAGAAATTAGAAAGAACATGTAGAACCTGGAAATGTAGTAGAGGAGACAACAAATTAAGGAGCCTGTTCCTCCCAACCAACTCTTGAAGATAGATGAACTGCAAATCTCAGGACCCCCGATCATGTCTACTGGTCCACTTGGTTGAAAGCACTGGGTGAGAGAACTGGTTTAGAAAACCTCTGCAACTCTACTGAGCAATCAACAGTAATATGTTCTACTCGTAGCAGTATGAACTTAGCTTAAAGCAGCTGCACTAGTTCAGAACTTCAACACTTTTGACTCAAAAGAAAAACTTCTGCTAGTCCCCTCCATCGAATTTCTTGTGCACTAAATTCACTCAGAATTTTCACAAGTCAAGAATGAGCAGCCTCAATTGAATTTAATGAGAAGTTGTATTAGAATGCCTAGGTCTTTTGGGTCAATTTTCACTTAATGAGCCACCTGCTCTTGTTCTAGTTTCTTGGGGAACATGACCACAAAAATAGGGAAGTTTCCTCCTGCAACAGCTAGAAGTAGTTTGAGGATGCTGCCAAGTGTCAATCTGCTCTCAACCCAGCCTATTCCACCAAGTGGCCATAAACACTCATTTAACAGCCTCCTTAAGCTGTTGTCTCATCTTTCATTTATTAATTAATAAAATATTCAGCAATTACATGCAATTATCCTTGACCTCACTTGGTCATTACCACTAACACATGTGGCCCCTTTACCCTTCACCCTAGTCCCAGCCAGAATCACTACCTCCTAGTATTGGTTCTGTCCACCCGCCAGGTCCGCCTTCCCCTCCTTTATCGGGAAAGAGCGTAGCACCTTTTCTTATTGTATATATCAGCATCAGTAGTTGTTGAAGGAGCACAAACAACATACTTATAAGTTTGATAGCTTGATCCAATCCCACTACAAGCAAAGCCAGCAGCAGGACCAGTGATAGGACCAACACCATCATATGTATGCTTTCAGTTCATCCCCCCCATACCATGAAGGAGGTAGTTCTATGTGCATTACCAGTTTGATGTGCCCTTCAGAAACAACAATAGACATAGATAGAAGGACATTTACAAATAGTCAGTCATTCTCATACAGAACCAAGATATAGGGCCAATAAAGGTAGGTACAGAACTTGGGAACAAAAGATCTTATGGCTAACTGGAGTAATCATCTGGAGTGAGTGGTCTTTAGGAGCACCATGGAACTAGAACAAACTTTATAATAAAATTATAACATAATGTCTCCTAAAACATAAAATGTTTTTTTGCAAATTTGGGGTATGTGAAATCATAGAATGTGTCTTTGAAACAAAATAAGGAAGAGGTAAGGCATATCTTAATCAAAATTAATGTTTAAACATACACCCATTTAGAGATTATATAAAGGGTTTCAATAACAAGGATTCAGTGAAGAGAGAAACTACATCATTAAAGTTGACCATCAGGTCTTTTTCTTTAAGATGAATATTGTGAATTTTTTGAATAAATTTGATGGAGTATTTAGTATAAGAGGGGGATTTACCAATAAAATGTTGAAGTATTTTTGCTAATATTTTGGTTGAGGCATGGGTAGCCATAAATTTGGTGTGGTAAAGGATTGTGAGGAAGGATGCATTTCTTGATTAAGGGATCTAAAGAAGAGGCTTTTGTGGTATTAATACCAAAGTATATATTTTATTGATGGGATTTTTGGATAGGGGCTTATAGGAAGAAGAAGAAAGGAGCTCAAGTAAATTTGCTTCATAATCACAAATGTTTAAAAATAATTTATTTAAATTTATTTTAAAGTTAATTACTAAAATTATTATTGATATTGTTAAAATTGAAATTATGATAGTTAAATCTAACAAAATGAATTGTCCTCCCATTTTATACAATGATAAAATCGTGCATATTGAATCACAAAAATGATTATAAATTATAGTTGATTCTTTTTTTAAATCAATTTTTTTGATTATATATTCTATTAAATCATGAAATAATTCTATATATTTATATTAAATATAAAAAAATGGATCATGACATAGATGATAATAGTTGTTCATATTAATCTTACAAATATTGATAACAACTTACATGAGGAAATTTTAAATAATATTTGATCAATTTTTAAAATCAATTTGTTTGATGAAATCTTCTAGTATTAACCCATGAAAATAATTATAAACTATTATTTCAAATAAATAAAAAATTACTTTAAACTAAATTGACCCAAACTCTTTATACGAACATTTACATCATTGACAGGTTTTGGTTTTGGAACTAAATCTCGATCTGCACTTGGATATGGGGAACTACCCCAAACCTTGGCAAACTCATAAATAAATATGGGCAAGGAAGCCATGGGTTTGGATGCCCACTGGATTAATGTCAGCTGGACCGCAACTTACTTTTGGGGTCGTCAATGACGTGGGATCCCGTACAGTGGGGAAGGTGGTTTTTACCCAGCCCACCAGGGATCAAATTCCACCGAGACATGGCCCGCTGTGATAAGGCTCAAAGGGTAGACACCCCCTGGGATAGACTGCTGCCTCTTCTGGATTGGAGTCCGAGAAAAAACTTACTAATGGGGTCGGTGAGAGTGTTTGAACTGCCCCCTCCTTATATGGGGAAGCCATAATACTTGAAGGGCTTGGTTTGGTGCCATGGGCAACGCCATCTTTCCGTACTGAATACCAGCTTGCTATGTCTGGCTGTATGGCTATGTTGGGTGGTCTACGTGTATATCTGCTATGTAGGCTGAAGGTGAACACTGCGCTCACTGTTGGGAACAACAAGTGTGCTCGCAGGTGACGGGTGAACAGTGTGACGAGCAATTGGGGTGTTTGGGAAGGTGAACTATGGAACAATGCTGGCAAGTGCTCTGTGGAATGAGGGTGGCCAGGAAAGGGTGTCGCCATGCATTCAGATGCTCAGTTTGGTGCTCGCAATATCATAAAAACAATCGTAAATAATTTTATTTAATTACTTTAATCATAAATTTGTCTGATCAGATCTTTTACTAAATCATGAAAAATATTCTAAATTTTTATATAAAATATAAAAAACATAAAAAATATCCTCAACTAAAATGGTGATATTTTTTCTTCACATAAATGGTTAGAGATTGTATTATAAATACATAAAAGGTTGTGGCTAAATGCGAAAGCTTGTTGGTTCAAAATGTTTTGGGTTGTGTACCGTAGTTCCCACCTTGTAGAGATTTCCACGTCCCTTCAAAGAGATGAGATAATAGATTCCAACAATATTTCTTACACCCACATGTTTTTATTCTTTCTTGATTATATGAATAAATTCTAACAAATTGTTTGCATTTTAAAATGCAAAAATTGTTAAGTCCTAGATGTTGGGCACATTTTTCTTTATAGTGTGGCACTTTAGTCTCTATATGGTGGTGTATTACATATTATTGATGTAGGTTTGGGTCTATTAGTGAGTCTATTAGTTGTTATTGTTGTACCTACTCCTATATATAGGAAGGGGATATTTTCATGTTATAAGCATTGTATATGGTCTTGTCTTGGGTACACAGTACATTGTGTAAGGAGGTTCCTCCCTACAAGAGGATTGTTATTCATCTCCATTATTCATTATTAAGGCGTGTATTACTCTCTTCTTGTCTATTTATACTCTTTTTATGCTATTTATGGTACTTGGTTGCATAAAATTTAGTATCATAGCTCTTTCCTTGGGACTGGCTTCTGCAAAATGACTCATCTTGGAATTTTGGCTATTTTTTTTCTACAATGATTCAAAGATCTAGGTTAAAACCCCACTTCTAAAACAAGCATAACTATTACCAGCCCGAAATTCAGATCTAGATCCATTAGAATTTCCTAGATAATTGCGGAGGAATATAGGTATTTTGACTATTCCAAAACCTAGTCTAAAACATGTGTTTTAGGGAAAACGATCATATATGAGGCATCCAAAATCCAAATTGAGTGAGACCAATTTCCACGGGGGCTTCACTTGTTGGCCAATATCCTATCATGTTAGTTCATATTGTGGGTTTTAAAATTATCAAAAATCAAACCAATATATTGCAGGTATTGGGGGGATGAGGGGTTTAAGGTGGGGGTGGGTAGGGTGGTTTATAATGATCGAGGTATAAAAAGGGGTAGGGAGGAGGTTTTAAGTATTGGGAGGGGGTTTCAACAAAAAGAGTTTGGGTCAATATCTCTCGAAATTAAGGGTATTCTTTAATATCCCATGATCGCACATGCTATGTGTGAGGTTCACTAAGTGAAGTCCCCGTGCCAATTGCATACAAAAGAAGGAGAACCAGGGTATCTATGCTAGAATTTTCAGTTGTATAAATGAAATATTGGACACGTGAGATACCATATAGGTTCATTTTTCTGGATAGGCAAAAAATAAGTATATTTAGGAGATTTGTACACAAGGTTTTTTGACACATACAACTTAGGTCATACCTATGGAATTGGAAAGAGGACACAACATGGTACCACAGGACAAAGTTTGAGACCAATGGGAGTTGAAATTCAAAATTTACATCAACTACAAATCAACCCTAAAACAATCTTCCAATTAGGGTTTGAAACATGTGTTCTTGGGAAAATTGTCATATCTAAGGCATCCGAGATCCAAATTGAGTGAAACCAATTGAATATGAAAGAAGACAAAGCAGGGAATATGTGGTAGGATTTTTAGTTGCAAAAACAAAATATTGGACACATGTCATACCATACAATGTTTCTCTCCTGAAAGGACATAAAAGAAGAAGTGTTCAATAAATTTGCAATAACTTTCTACTGGAGAATCCAAATTAGGTCATACCTATGGAATTGTAAAGATGAAACATAAGGGTACCATAGGATGACATGTCATACCCAAATAATTTGAAATTCACATTTTATCTCATTTGCAAGTCGGCCCTAAAACAATTCACTAATCATGGTTTGAAACAAGTGTTCTAGGGAAAATTGTTATATCTAGAGCATTCGAGATCCATTTTGAGTGAGATATATTGCATTAGAAAAATATTGACCAGTATATTTGTGGTAGTAATTTATACTCATATTCAAAATATTGGAGACGTGGAAGATCGTACAAGTTATCTCTTTGAGATAGGCCAAAAATAAGAAGCGTTGGGAGATTTGCAATACCTTTTTACTGGAGAATCCAAATTAGGCCAGATCAGTGGGAACAAAAAGAGGACACATTAGGGTACCACAGGACAAAGTTTCAGACTTAAAGGATCCAAAATTCCAATTTTACATTAGTCCAATTTTTTCATAAAACAACCTTCTAACCAAGGTTTGAAGAAGGAAAATATATAGTTCAAGCAATGGTAGATCGCATAGAGGAACATAAAGTAGTTCTCCAAATGATAAAGATGTCCAAAAGTAGGATGAAATAATAGGAATAACAACATCACAATCAAAGGAGTTTGGAAGAATTAAAAATCACATGGAAACTTGAACAAATCATTGAAACAAGGACCAAACAGCTACAAAATCAAGCTATTATTGAGTACCTCATCAAGTGGAAGAACATACCAGCTACATATTCGACATGGGAAGACATGTCCTTCATACAGATGCATCTGAAACTACCCAAGTGTGGAGGACAATGCTTGTCTGAAGGGGAGGGGCATGTTAAGCCATAAATGTGGGGCACATTCCCCCCTATAGTGTGGCAGGGATGATTTTAAGGAACCATACTTATTTAAAAGTGTATAAATGTTGGCAAATATTACAAATTCTTAAAACGACAACTATAAAATGATTGGCGATATTTTTCAAAAAATATTTTAATTTCCAAGGATTTTCTATCGTTTATATAATAATTTAGCGATTTTTAGGGTGAAAAATTTTTACCCCATCAAAATTGGGTGAAACAGGGCTTCAAAAATTGCAAAATGGCGAATCTTTTTTGGGAGAAAAACATGGAAAAATAGCCCACTGGGCTAAAATTCGCCCCTAAAAGCATCCCTGTAGTGTGGCACTTTACCTCCTATATGGTGGTGTATTACATATGATTGATGTAGGCTTGGGTGTATTAGTTTTTATTGTACACCTATGTCTCTTATATATATGAATGATATATTTTCATGTTAGAAGCATTGTATATTGTCTTGTCTTGAGTACACAGTACATTGTGTAAGGAGGTTACTGCTATTAATCTCTAATATTCATTATTAAGGCATGGACTACTCTCTTATTTCCTATTTCTTCTCTTTTTATGCTATTTATGGGGCTTGGTTTCATAACAAAAATAATACACAATTAACACTTTAAAGAAGTTATTCCAATAAGACATCTGATTATGTAACCCAATAAGACATCTGATTATGCCTCTTTTTCTCTTCATCCTTGGATTTATTTCCATCCCCTTTGTAGGGAAAATGAGGGTTAGGAACACTTCTTTATCATTTTAACAAAGGAAAGTGATTCCGATATTTTGGGTGAAAACACTAGGGTTTAGCAAGAGGATTTGTTGCTTCCTCCTCTTCCATCATTGAATCATCTTTATTGTCCTTCACAACCTCTTGTTTCTTCCTCTTTGTTTTCCTCTTTTCCTCTACTTTCTCTTCTTCCATTCCAACTTCATTTTCCAAAGGAGTTTTCATTCTTACCTTCAATGGGACCTCTTCTAACTTTGAGAGATCTATCTCAACCCTTTCCTTTTCCATTTCCTCTAGATATTCAAGATCCTCATATCTATTATTGGATGGGTTGTATGGAACGAAATGTGGTATTTTTCTAATCTATGGCCCCTTCTACTATTGATTCCTATACCTTTTAGATACATTCTTGAGAGAATCTAAATTTCTTTCATTATTTAGATCTAGAGGCTACTTAAAAGGAGGTTGAGATTCTTTATTTCTTGGATATCTCTTTGTAAAATTTTCATAATCATGATAATAATTCCATTTGAATGGACTATGCTCATATTCTAGATCTTGTAGATGCCTCCAACCCTCTTTATTGAGTTGCATCAAATCCTGAAGGCCCTAATTCTCTATGCATGTTTCCACATAAATTTTAGCACATGACCACATTCCTCCTTTTAGATTATCTCAATAAATAAAACAACTTATCTTGTATCCAATATATTTCAGAGTGGAGTCATCCTAGAAAATTATGGGGATGTGTAGCCTAACCCACACATGGGATACAAGGAGATATGTTTTTTTATCACATATTAGGGTTCAATAGGAGAGGAATATTCCCTTGGTTCCCATGAAATATGGTTATGATATAAAGACCAAATACCTATGCTCTTTTATATTGAAAAAAAACATTAAAAACCTCAACCACAAGGGAGGCCAGATATCTTACCTTGAACGTTTGGATATTTGTTCTCTAAAATCCATGCTTGAACTACTCAAGGACTAGGTCAAAGGTCGGTCAAATTTCCTACTAAATCTATCTCATGTAGAATAATGTCCTTTATCTTTGTCTTTGAGGATAAATGTCTAGCTTGGGAATGTATTTCACCCTCTTAATGAATTGTTTCTAGATTAGGCACTTTAAATTGGATGACTTTGAATATTTGAGTAGAGAAAGGAATGTGTTCACCTTATATTTTGTTGGTTTTTCCATACTAAAATGTAAAACCCTTGAATTGATTGATGGTGGACAAAAATACTTTTGATTAGGTTGTATAAACCTCAAATCAAACATGACACCATTTATAAATTGTATCTAGGGTAAATTCTAGACACTCTAGGAGAACCTTTCTTTGATACTTTGTTCCAACTAAAGTGGTGGTCTCGACAAAGATAACTATCAATATTAATCATACAAAAAGATATAACATGCATATATTATAATTAAAATTAACTCATAAATAATTAAAGATATTGAAGTTACAAAACTATTTAACTTTTTCAAGATGATGGTTGTCAATGGTTGTTAATTTTACTTCATATCCAACATCATAAAATGAAGAAAAATTATTTTGGTATTGTATTAACTTTGTGGAATTATTGAAACTTGGAAATACCCATGAGTTCAATCATTTTATTTGTTATTGAGTCATCATCTTTCTATATTCTCATTGTGTGTGTCATCTTATGCCGCTTTATTGATGTAATAACCCATAGTTTTGACTTGGAATATATGTAAATGATGTAAATATGTTATATGGATTCCTAGTACAAAGTGTAAGGTCAAGACCCAATTAGTGAATGGCTCGACATGTATAATGTAAATATTTCTATATGGACCATGTGGTTGGCTTTCCATTCTAACTTGGAATATATGTAAAAATTATGTCGGAAAAATAATAAAATGGTCCAAGATGACAGTGTAAAGAGCATTATAGGGGCCATGGTTCCACTAGAGGGGAATAGGAAAGGGGGCTATGGGAGATTAAATACTCTATTACTAAGTTACAACCTTAGAAATCATCCATTTTCTTCCATGCGCCTTAAATGAGGCAATTAATTCATTTTGACTATTAAATCCAATCATTGAATGCATTGAGGTTGGTGGGGGGAATTCTTCTCATGTAGTTATGGAAGCATGGGATGAATATTCTTCTATGATTTTTATAGGAGTCCTTTATTCTATGGTCATAAGTTATTATAATTGTATTTCTTCACCATCCTTTCATCTCCTTTGGGAGTCTACCAATTATTCTCATGTAGATTTTTACTACAAATTTTACACTAGATAGATTTTTCCTCTTGTTGTTCATACCATAGCCATTATCATTACAAGACTATGAAACAACCAAAATTTTGAATTGTGAAAAAAAAATGCAGACATTATATAAAATAGATGGTTATATGTAATGTCCCAATTTGAAAACTCCCAAACAGAGGCAGACTTTTGGAAATTTTTTCTTGACTAATATTGACTCTAAGGGATTCAAATGGCTCAAGAGGGTCTCGAATTTGGTATGGACTGATGTGGGGAGTCTTAGGACTCTTCAATGGACTCTTTGATATATTTATGATAGGTCATATACATCTTCAACTTGATTTGGGCATGATGGAAAAAAAGGTAAAATTACTAGCAATTTATGATGCAATTCCCCCTAGGGTGTGCGCAGAAATGACTCTCCAACTCCTATGCAACCCTCCCAACTTGTAAAAAAGAGTGCGGGGGTTGTAATTAGACTTCATTTACTATCATTTGGTATGGTTAATATTTATTCAACATAGGATTAAAGCTTCATATTCGAATGCATAAATTCAGTGATATTTGCTTAAGGGAAATGACATATAAAAGCTCAAATTTGATTTATAAATGGTGCATATAATGGTTCAAAACAGAGAAATATGAATATATACCATTAACATCATTTCAATATCTGACTAACAACATATGAAATTGACCCAAGTCACAATATACATCAGATATACAACTCCATTGAAATGGGAAATCATCACATGGAGATTAGTCACAACAAAGCTTGGAAATGTGGACATTTGCATATGTATTTATTCTGATTTCGATTTACAGAGGAGATGGGTGACATATTATAGATCCATGAATCATTCACCCATATTGGGAATCAACTGAACTCAATGGTGTGTAACCACCATTCACACAAGTGCACCTTCATAGAAAAACATGGAAATATGGAAGTGGGAATTTAGAGAATGGGAGGAGAGATGGGTCATGAAGAGTAGCAACCTCCTATATATAGCAAAAAACTCCATGAAGCTCCAAATTAGAGGTCAAGGTGTCCTCTCCCATATCCAACTTGGATTATATTCTCACTCTCTCGTAATAGGCTCACTAGCAGGGTAAGTGAGCACTCACCATGCAATGGACAAGCTAATGCTCTCCAAAATGCCAACGAAAAATTCAAAAAAGATCAAAATACATTTCCATTCCTCATGAAATATTTTTATAACCATCCTAAGGTCATCCAAGGTTGAATTCACTCCCATAAGGCTTCCTCCAACTCATCCTTGATGTTTAGTAACCTCCATGCCACTTGGCCTTCTCCTCAACCCTTCATCTTCCTCCAAATTCGAATGGTTTCCACCTAGTATCAAGTGCGCCCTCTTGGAGGCTATTTTTAGCATTGACATGTCAAATTGTCATAGGTCTGCAATCAAGTCCGACTTATCATATTATTTTCCATCATATTTGTCATAAAACGTAGGGAATCTAGCTCCACATGGAACCTAGTTTCTTCCTACACTCTTCCACTTCTATGGGGAGTTACTCCTCCTCACCCATTCGAATCCTTGGGCTCATGATATGTCATTTGGAAATGCTTCACCTTCCAAGAACATTCCATCACTCATAATTTCAAGTTGGGGTTAAGTCATGACATGTGTAAGGAAGAATCTAGCCACCCAAAGCCTCCATGGACCTCCAAATGTCCTTATGAAGCAATGCCACTTTATTTTCTCCATATTTATTATTTGTATGAACCAAATCAATGTGTAAATAATCAACTAAGGTTCTCTTGGGTCCCATAGCTCCCTTATTGCAATATTTAATGCCTCCTCCCCTAACCTAGGGAACTAGTAGGTGGGTGAAACATTTTCAACTAGTAGACTTATTGGGATGGGGACATGACATTATAGATAAGCATAGAAGCTAAGGAAGATAGGAACCTTTACCCACTGATTTTTGTTGCTCCTAAATGCTTGAGAAGCAATTATATTTAATGTTACAGGAGGTTTTTCAACAACGTACAATAGGTTGAACGTTTTCTACACACACTAGTATCAATGCAAGGGTTGGATTTATTGAGGGAACTATGGAGAAATGAAGGAAAATGTTTTTCTTGCGTTGTGTGGGGCAGTAGAAAAGAGTACCATGGTTGGGATGGTTGAGTGAGATCCCTATAAATGCTCAAAGGTGGGTAGTTTGGCTAAGCATGTAAGAAAATGTGTTGTGGGTTGAGAGAGAGAGAGAGAGAGAGAGAGAGAGAGAGAGAGAGAGAGAGAGAGAGAGAAGCCTATAGGTGTTTCCATTGCCATGGTGGCCTAATAGCCTGAATTGGGAGTAATATCTACAATTGATACCTATGTTTGGATGGAAAATTGCTCTTACATAGTCAGTTGCTTGGATATTCTTTGTTAAAATATACATATTCTCTTTTTATATGAATGTGGAATGATTTTATTTTCTACCTGTGATCATTATGCTTGTTTACACTTGATGTATGTGTGGGTAGGGTTGTAAATTCTGTTGTGTTTTTCATTTCTGTATTTTCTCATACAATTCTTATGAATTCGTAGTATGGCACATGGGGAAAAATTTAGAAACCTAAAATTCATAAATACCCCTTTTTCTTGGTTGAAAGGATGGAAGAGAATGTGACAATTGAATGATTTATTTTCTTGTCATTGTAGTGAGAATCTCATAATTTATCAACTATACGAATTTACTTGCTTAATCAAATGCTCAATTGCTCATGTGCAATAACTCTCAATCAATGCTCAACTCTAATGATCTATGCTTATGTGGTTTATATGCACATACAAAATGTATTTCGAGTAGGCACTTCACCCATCTTTATGATCCATATGAAGTTGTTGCAAATAGAAAAGGCTATGATGAATAAATAGTATTAGAAGAGAGTATTGGCCCTTCAGAAAATAGTGGAAAATAAATTAGACGTAGCCATTAAAGATAAGCTGAAAAAGAAAAATAACAAATTATAATAAATAAAATTACGAAAGATAATACTATATTTTTTTAATGGATAATTAGAAAAAAAAATAGTAATTTTTTTTAGTATACGTTTGAGGGTTTAAAATGGGTAAAGTAATAAAATTGATAATGAAGTGATAACGGATTTGAATTAATTAATCGATAGAAGAGTATAAGATTTATTATGAATCATAAAATCTATGATATAATATTATAATAAACTAATTATGGTGGAGCATAAGAAATCGTAAAATTAAATTAAAAAAGGTAAAAATAAAAATTTAATTAATAAAATAAAAAATTTAAATTTATAAGAAATAAAAATTAATTAATTAATTAAAGAAAAATTAATAAATTAATTACATTGAATAAGAGAGAAATAAAATGAAATAAATAAATTCAAAAAGATTAATAGTAGAATAATTAGTAAGGAAAAGAGATTTTAAATTAAAAGAAAGTATTAATAAAATAAAATTTATCTAATGAAATGATATAAATTAAAAGAAAATAATAATAAAATAAAAATAATTTATAATAATAAATTGATATAGAAGAGATAAATTAATTATTAATAAGAGAGTATTAATGATAATAATAAAATAATTAATAAGCAAATTAAATAAAATTTTATTATATGAATATAAGAGATATAAAATAAAAGAGGAAACTTGTTATCCTTTTTGCTTGGATTCAAATCTTGCTTTGTGACACTTGTTGCTTGAGGAGTTGATTTTGACTATGTAATGATTGTGTGGATTGTCTAATTCTAGTCATACCTTGATTCTTTAGAATAACATATGTTGATATTTCTTTTTGTTAATGTAGCCTTTGATAATGATGAACCATTAGTTTAAAAAAATGAAAATAAGAGAGCATTAATAAATTAATTTATTATTTGTGCGAGAAAGAAAGAACTAGTATGATATGAGAAGACTAATTGTCAAATAAATAAATTAGCTTTGTTATACGGAGAGAAAACAATGTAAGAATAATTATGAAAAATATATAATGTATCGATATGAAGAGGAAGAGCAGAAAGAAGTTGGGGCAGGGTAGGATGTGTAGAATGATTGGATTTAGTGATTGAGATAATGGATTAAGGGTTTCCAAGATTGGCTTGGTTTGTAGCCATCTTCTCGATTGAAATTATTAGGATATTTTTCCCTAATCAATCAAGAGGATTATTGAGGAGCGAAGGAGCATATTTTAATTTGATCCAAGATAACTTCTAGGGATGTCCTCCAATTGGTTATTTTTTGGACTTTAAAAAAGTCATTATTTGGTCATTTTAACTCTCTAATATTGCCTATATTGACATAAAATATGTTTGTTTATGTAATATTCACAAAAGTTTATACTTTTAGTAATAAATTGTATATTCCATATTTAATTCTTTCCCACCCCCCCTCTCTCTCTCTCTATATATATATATGATTTTTTCAAACCAAATAATTGCATAGAATACTATACTTAGGTATATTATTAAAATTCTTAAAAAATACCTTTATTTCATTAAATATTTTTAATTTGATAAAAAAATAAGACTCTTGTTGTCTGATATTGACCCAACCAACCATAAACCAACCACACTGACTAAGAACTAAATACACTCCTTTCTTTTCATGTATAATTGCAATAGGGTACTTGCAAGTAATTACATTGTTAGGCCTTCTTTCAGAGGGTGGGTTTTAAAAACCATATTGTCGTCTATCTGGTGAATGAAAAGATGTTGCGTGTATTGCCACTAAGAAACCGCCCCGTATTTTTTGTGATAAGGTTTTACTGCAGGTTCATGTTTCCATGTTGGTGAAGTTTCCTTCCACCGCGTCCAAATCCTATGGACAATGTGAAGTGCTGACACAAGAATTTGAAGGTTAGAAGCACTGTAAATGCGAAGTGTTGACACAATAATTTGAAGGTTAGAACCACTATAAAGACTGGGATATTTGGAGTTGTGTGCAGAGAGATGAGTGAAGTTGAGGAGAGGATCATACCCAGGTTGGAATTGGTGAATAGGAGACAATAATTCGATGATTGCATGTCGGTAGGTGCTCTAAGTTAGAACTACTGCCATGTATGGAAACATTGGTATCTTCGGAGGTGTCATGGGTTATAGAGATGCATGAAATAAAGAGCATACTGGGATATTGCAATGTATACAAGTTCAACGACTCCTTATTTTATCAGTTTGTCCTTCTCTATACACAACAAAGAAGATAAAGAAGGAAGTTTTTAGGTCCAATTGTTGTATCTTGTCTTTACGAAATTGGGTCGAAATGAAAGTGTCGATGAATTGTTCTAGTTAGAATAAATTTTAAATGGAGATGTCGTGGTAGTAAGAAGTGCAGAAGCATATTGTAAACATCAAAATAAAATTTGCTAGAAAATTCATACTGTAAGAAAATCAAGTGGGGTTTTAGATGAAACATCAAACATATAAGATATATCAATCCTTCTTTCCATATGGCATTTGTCCTTTAACAATGTTATGATGGGAAAATTCATAAGTCAATGCAGATGTCCAAAATCATGGTGAAAACATCAATGACACAATATGATGTTCAAACAAGATTATCTAAAAGCATGGATGATGAATGTGAAGAGAAACAAAACATAGATGAAGTTATTTCTTGACTAGACTTAGTCCCATGTTCATCCAAACTCATGACAAAACAACAATCCAACTATGGATGTGGTCACCTGGGTATCCCCTTACTTTCTACCTGGAATTCAAAGACAACTCCATATTCTATTCTAAAACAAGCCATAGGTGAATTTCTATTTTTCTAATTACTTATGATGGGCATATGATTGGGTCAATCCACTAGCTGAATTGCTTGTCATTGTTTCATTGGATCCCACATTCTTGGAACCCTAATAACTCACTTTATATTTTATATTTTAAATTTATATTTTATATTTTAAATTTAATTCGCATGCCATGTGATCTATTGCTTTATTATATTTTCCCATGAATAAAAACTCAATTTTCAAGTATTTTATGAGAGTCTCATTAAAATTTCAAATAGCTAATGTGTTTTATAAGAGGAGGGACTGCAATTTGATAAAACCTTTTGATTTTCATGAACCACTTTAATAAAATGAATCAAGCAGGAAAGATAAATATGATTGAATTGAATAAAAAATCAACAACATGGACTTGAAAACATGAATTGAGAGTCGCGAAACTACCAAAAGAAGATTACCAAGGGCGGGCCTTTTCGACTTCTTTTATTTATTAAACTTTTTATGGGATTTGGAAACTAATCACGAATCCTAAGTACTTTTGGTTTTAGAAAATTCATTTGAGACCATATACATATTATTGAAACATAACATACTCGTTGATTTAGTTTGATTATAGGACTTAAATGAAAACATCGTTCCTTATTTACTACCATAACATAGCTTCAACCTGATGGTCTCATTAACTTGAATTGTTTTGACCTTTGTCAATTGTCAACCATGGAAAATATAATTGAATCAAAGTCACATTAGGATGCTAAATACATTGTCACTAGAAACATAGGTATTTATTATACCTATGTGGGACATCTCTCTAAAAAAAGCTAAGTTCAAGTAACCCTTCTCTCTCACCTTAATGAATGAGGAAGGGAGTGCATTAATTTCTCTTAAGAGCTTGAGATAGATCGAGTAGAGAAGAGATCCAAGAAAGAAAGCACTAGCCTCTACACTATTCCACTTGTCATGATTGCTACTTGCTATAAATGAGATCTATCATGTGAATCCAAAACATTCAATATCAAGGTGTGAGTTTCTATTAACAACGAATTTTCCATGTATTTTAATAGCAGTTAATGTTATGCTTTAATAATTACCAATTTTCATGGAAATGGGAATTAGATAACACACCCCATAGTTTGGGGAGATCTTATTGAAAATTATTGAAGTTTTATAGATCATCATGAAAAAGAAAGTCACCATCATTAGATGGTATGATTTATACTATGAAGGGGCAATGGAATTTTGGTTTTCTTGGACGCAAGGAACTAAATTGATAATTCATCCACCCTTTCTAGGCCTTGACGTCTATATTAAAAAACTACGAGCTTGATGGCACCAAATTCATGATGTTCATTGTTATGCACTAATCCTTAATTAAAAGGGTAACAATTGATGAAATGGAATTGTGAAAATATGGGCATTCTGATTTGATATAGATATTCCAATCAAGAAACTGAAGTATCAACTTGAAATGAAATTACATAGTCCAAATACAATGCAATTTTCAAGAAAATATATCAATTACACATAAATTTATTTTAACATATTAGAAAGAAGATGCGAGTATAATTGTTGGTTTTAATTGTCCTTGAGTCAAATAATAGTGGTAATATGCTTGTTAATACAAAAACAAATTCAAGTATGTAAGTTCATAGGCATATATGTTGATTTTCACAAATGTATATAGAGAGGAATGGATGTATATGACAATATCTCCACCATAATATTGATGATGATGAATGCCAGTCATTGAAGGTCTCAGCCTCCTTATCATGGATGTCAGGAACAATGGATTCATTCGAGGCATTCATATCCCATCCTCCCTTGCACTAACCCACCTCCTATTTCTGGATGATGTGATCCTTATGGGAACTAGCACCCTTCAAGAATGGGCTGCTTTTGATGTTATACTGGAGACCTTCTGTAAGGCTTCCGGAATGAGTATCAGTCTAGAAAAATCTTGCTTTCTTTATAATAATATTGATGATGACATTCTAATGAATATAGCTAGGGTTCTACCTTATCAGAAGGAGCCAATTCTCTCAGGGTTTAAGTACCTCGGTTTCTACCTCAAGCCTCTTGGATACAGAGTCTCTGATTGGTTATGGTTGGTTCAGAAATTTGAAAAGAGAATATGTAATTGGACCCACAAGCTACTTTCCCTTGGAGATAGGTTTATTCTTGTTCAATCAGTGCTCTCTAGCCTACTGGTGTATTGGCTGGGATTAGCACCTATTCCAACATCCATCTTGCACAATCTTAGGAACATTATGTTTGCCTTCTTATGGGGATCTTCAGAGATTCATCAAAGATATCATTTAGTCAGCTAGCAAAGTCTCTCATGGCCAAAGGAACACCAAGGATGGGGGATTAAAAATTTGCATTGGTTTAGCATATCTTTGCATCTAAAAAATCTCTGGATGGCTCTGATGAAAGAAGGTCTATGGCATCGTGTCCTCACCACTAAATACTTGAAAAATATTACAGTGGTTGCTTGGCTCAGAGATAAGATATTTAGTACTCGGTGGGCTTCCATCATCTGGAGGGGTTTTTTACAGACCCTTCCTTGGCTAGGCAGTCACTTGGATTGGAAAGTAGGTAATGGAAAAGATATTCTGATTGGTGTCGACCCGATTATTGGAGCTCCTTCCTCTTTCATCTTTCCAGAGGAGCTGAGATCTTTCTTGATGGACCTAGACATCAACACTCTCTCTCAGGCACATAACATATTACCTGACTCTCAGAACTACTGGTATACGATAGATGAATTGGGTATTGACGGGGACTGGAAAGTTGCATTGGAAGCATACACAGCAGGTCTAGAACAGGGTGGAATACATCTCACATCACAAGATGATTCCCTTGTATGGGACTTCAACAAAAAAGATGGCTCCATTACAGCAAAACAAGCTTATGAATGTATTGTAAGTTCTTACTCTTCACTGGCTGGCAACTGCTCTGACTCATTTATATGGAATAGTGCTCTCCCACGAAAAATTGGCTATTTTACTTGGCTGGTTTTTAGAAACAAAATCCTCACCTGGGATAATCTCAAGAAAAGGGGACAATCAGGCCCAAGCATCTGTGTACTATGCAATTCCGATGAGGACACCGTTCCACATTTATTTACCAACTGCATAGTCTGGAAAATAGTTCTCGGCCTCATCTGTGATCAGTATCAGATCCCTTGTCCTCCTCGCGTGGATTCTCCCTCCTCATTTGTTAGGAATTGGGTTGGCAATTACATGAAGAATTCGACTCTTTGGTCTATTCCATTCCATATGTTGTGGATCATATGGAAAGCTCGTAATCTGGTCATTTTTGAAGGCAAGAAAAGGAATGTTCATAGCATTGTACATCAAATTACATATCATGTACAAACCTATTCTTCTCTGCCTGTTAAAGTTAAAAAATACAGGAAAATAGGGAATCCTCCCTGTATGTATTTCCCATGTGGATTTTTTGATGGTGCATCTGCCAATAAGATATCAGGTGTTGGTTACAGCCTATATTTGAATGAGTCTCACCATTTCGAGTTCGCACTAGGGGTTGGATATGGATCCAATACAAAAGCAGAATTACTTGGCCTTTGGGCTCTTCTGCTATCTTCCCATATGATGGGGATCCCCTTATCCCACATATTCGGTGACTCATACGTCATCATTAACTGGGCAAAGGGATCGACTAATCTCTCCCCACTAGAACTCTTTCACTGCTGTCAGGAAACACAAAAGCTTTTTTCTAGCTTTCCGGATCTGTCGTTCATCCACATCTACCGAGAACACAATCGGATTGCTGACCGTCTAAAACTGCTCTCACATCTAAAACTGCTCTCACATTTTCTCAGGGTTATGGCTGTTTCTCTGAATTTATGGAGGATCATTTGATCTCTCATGATTCATTTCAGCTCTTTTGAGCTTGGACAGGGGAGCTTACTCCTCTTATTGATTGTTGACATTCTACTCATTGAGTGGCCTCTTTTAGACTGTTGATCAATCCCTTTGGTTCTCGGTAGATGAAGTTGAAGGGACTGACTCCATACACGATGAGACAGTACTTCTGATGGGATCCTTTACACATTTGTATTGCCTTTCCCCCTGGTAGCGTCTCGAGGAGATAAAAGACCATATGAGCTGTATACTTTTGAAATGTAACCCACTACTGGGATGGCTGGATTGATGCCCTTTGATTCTTAATAAGAATAACAAGGACAGGCTTTTTTCTTCCTGACAAAAAAAAAAAAAATCTCCACCATAATAGGTTGTAAAGTATTTTTTTCACATAAATAATATGTTCATTTCGAATAGCAATCTTCATTTCTAATCTCAAACTCATAACTTAATAATTTTAAAATAGATCTTGTCAAATCTCAAATAGATAGACAAATTAAACTTTAACAACTATCCCTCGAATGAGGGTGTTATGAGGCATATCGTGGCAGAAGGAAGACATCCCATTAAATTTCTAGACCAAGGATCCCTGTCCCTTTATTTAAAAAAAAACAAACAAACTTTAACAACTATCATCAAAGAATTCCATAGTTTAGCATATTAGATGAAATATAACTATTACATCCCTTAAAAACTTAAAAAACTATTACATCAAATTTAGCATACTAGATGAAATATATAATGTTTTTAATTTTCAAGTTGTGTCCTCAATATGATATTCATTTGTCCTCAATATGATATTCATTTTTTCTATTTATTACATGGTTCTCTGCGTTAAGAATTCCATTTATTTTGGATTTTTCTTGTTGAAGACATTTCTTATTTTATTTACTTTCTTTCAAATACAACGAATATTAATATCTAAATTAAAATAATCTTTAAAATTTTAGGTAATTTTTATTGTTTTTTTATTTTGTTAAACAAAATAAATGTGTTTAATGTGTTTTAAATACTTTATTTTTATTTCAGATTTCATTGAATCTTTTCCAAATATAATATAAGTGAATATTAAAATTAAAATTAAATTACATCTTAAAAATTAATATATTTTAAACAATTATATATTTAAACTATATAATATAAAAAATTAAAATGAAGTTCATTTCCAATAGGATAAGATTTGAATAATTAAAATTATATTATATATAATTATGTATGATAGAAATTTGGATACTTAAAACTATTGATGAAATATGAATCAAAATTTCATCACTTTACAAAATAAATTATTATTTTGTTATGTTTATTCAATTATTAAATTTATAAAATAAATTATTATATATTTATTTAATTAATCTAAATTATAAATAATTTAATTTATTTTATATACTTCATGTTTTAAATAATCAATTTATATTAGATCAATTATATAATAATGTATTCCAAATTTATTGTTCAATATTTATATTAGCTCATAAGGGTGTCGTTCATTGGCAGTTGAGTTGTTATAAAGTCACTTGTTGATAATTGGAGGTCACGAGTTCAAATCCCACCTAGACCTCTGTCCCATATCTTACCTAAGGCCTCTAGTTACAAAAATAAAGAAACTAGCCTAGATCCAGCTTTACCCGGCTCTATCATGCGCCGAGAGGGATCAAATATTTCGAGGTGCAAACCCTTTTTTGGAGTGCAATTAACAATGTAACAATGTAAGAAGGTGAATAAGAAGAATGTGATATGATGGAGATATTGTTTTAAAACAGATATATTTTATATTCATATTGAATATAACACATATTGTAAAAACTGTGACAGTTTACTTTGTTAATTTACAATAGCACTTTAGTTGATTTTGTGCTATTGTAAATTAATAGCACAAAATCAACTAAAGTGCTATTGCAAAT
>LPNX010362028.1:4241-81527 GCA_001517045.1 Pseudotsuga menziesii | reverse complement strand
TCCAGTTTTCGATTGCATGTTATAGATTACATCGCCAATGGTGTTTTCTCCGCTGTTCATGTAATTTCCTGAAACCAAGCTATGTACTTGCAGCCATGGTTCCTTCCCCAGCATTGATGTAACGCTATCTGAGATGCTATGATCATGGATTGACGTAACGCTGCCTGTGTGATACAATCCTTTGATCATGCAGTCTGATGGACAGGTCTTAGGTTCGACTTGTGGTGAGTAGATACTTGGCATACTGGACAGATGATAATTTCCATCGGGCCATGCACTGTGGATATTATTGATGGCTCTGTTGATCGAATCCATATTCATGGCTAGATCACGGAATCCATTAATTAATTGCTTCAAGTTTTCAATGGATTCTGCATCTCGGGCTACATAGGCTTTGTGGTTGTAGATCTCTTCGGCTCCCCTGAGAATGCTAACTATTTCACCAATGTGAGAGAACTGCTACTCAGTTCGTGATCCGTGGTGATCTAGTTGTGCTTCCAGCAAATCGACCTGTTTTAGATCCAGATTGAATTCTATTTGTGATTTTGTGGGATATTTTATTGTTTTCAGATTTGTTCACCTGCTGGGTGACTGAGTACTGTGTACGACTTCCATCCTGCTTATCCAGCAGGCGCCATCACAACTCAATATTATTTGGTTGGAATAATTCCAGAACTACAATTTGGATTGTAGAATGGATCGAGTAGTAGTTATTTCTTGATTGGAACTCTTTTTTGTTATCAAGAAAATTGGTGATCTATTCACTCAATCTATTTTACCTTTGGAGCTATATTCCACTACTGGAGCATGGTATAAATGCGGAGTATGCTCCAGCGTTTGCTGTAAGGACCGCCTTCAAAACACAATCGGGATATACTTCAATTTATCGTGGGTTCGGGTGGCTTCTTCCTTAGCATACGCATTCAGAGAAAACATACTTCTTATACAGTAATTCAATTATACAGTCTTTTTCTTGACAGAAAAAGACTGTATATAAAGAGATAAGCAAATTTATATAATTTCTCTTGAAGTGAAAATCGCAGATTGCAGATAAAGAGATAATGTGCTTTGCTAGATCTAAGCTGGAGATCAGTTTATAATTGCTGCATTATTAGAAGTGAAAATTGTAGAAGGGAAAATCCAGATGCCAAAACAAAAACAAAATCCAGAAATTGCAGATGGATTAAATAGGGTTTGTAGATAATTTTAGGTTTGATGTTTTTCACCTGCGTTGGAGATTTGCTTCTAGAATTTTTCTTCCTCTGGTTGATAGTTAAAACTTGGATGTTTTCGATCGCTCATACTATTTAAGGCAGGAGATATGAATCTTGAGAGAGGGATAAACTCGGAATCCAATTTTCTGGAACATACACATAGACATTCAACTCTTCTTGTAAAGATCTATTTGAAGAATGCCTGGAAAGGGTTTATAGTTTGTTGAAATCGAATTTTATGCTTGACTAATGAATTTGCCAGAATAAATGTGTAATTGATATTTCACATAGAGGTTGCATAGTCGGCATATTGAGTTTTGTGTGCAAAGAGGTTATTGGTCAAAGTTTTAAATCAAACCAGGGAAATTCTAAATTGATTTATACTAGGTTGACTGTGTTTATGAAAATCTTATAGAAATTGATGGAATTTATAGATATGTAACAAGAATCGCAAGAAGATTTGGTTTTCTTATGCGCAGAGATGGAATAAAGGTCCGCACAAAGTCTATTAATGGATGTTGTGCATCGTGGAACAAGATCGACAGCATAGGATGAATATTTAATCAGTCAATAATTGCAGACAGGTTTGCGATTTGGATGCAGAGAGAATGCGTGGAAAATTTCTTCATTTAAGAATTTACTCTATCAATGAATTGCTGAAAAAAATCCGTGCGGTGAAAACGCGGACAGAGAACCAGGGTGATCGATGGTTCCTGTAGCATATTAAATTTGATCAACGACTATTGTGTGCTACAAAGGTTGATCAACAGCGTGGGTAAGTTGGTTAAACAGACTCACCATCAAATGGCGGAGATCCATCATTGTGTTGAATGTGATGAAGGGCTGAGTATTGAGGAGCCCTAATCATATCAGAGGTATATAAACCTTGGGCCAAAATCTATGATATGGAGCGCACATGTATTTAAGTGCCAGAGTGTTGGTGAGTTAACATTACAGAGTTAATGTTTAGGTGGATGAAACGGTAAAAGTATGAAGTGAAGAAGTAGCAGAGAATTCCAGAGCTGGAGGAGGAAGTGAGAAGCATCAAAATGATCCTTATGCTCTCTAATTTGTCTTTAGAGAGGTGCTTGGCATCATCATAATAATGGTGTAGTATGCTCTCTTAAGAGAATCTTTTTTTTTACACATAGAACTAGGCAACCTCTCCCGATATATGCAATAGCCTGCAAGCCACATATATCAAAAACTCATTTTTCAGTCTAGGGTCGATACGTCCGAAGAACAACGAGATCCCACTCAAGGGGATTCCTACCCTTCCATCCTTCCTATGACAGGCAAACATGAGAATCCCTACCCCCTATGGGTTTTGAACTTGTGAACTTCCTAGAGATAACACATTTTCTTAACCATTAGGCCAACTCAGGTGCAAAGTTGGTTCCACATTGATGAAATTAGATTTTAAATCAAGAAAACAAGCTATTGTAAGTGCAAAGCTTGGAATGCTGAAAAAATAAACTTCCTCGGTTTCAACCACAAGAAAAACAAATCATGGATAGTTTTCAACAACCAAAGAATGATAATAATGAAAAATTCAAAATCTAGTTTAAAATGACTATGACAATGGAGGGAAAATGGACGAGATTACCATTATTTTGTGTTATGCTCATACTCCCTGATGTTGGTTTTAAATATTTGAATGGTGGCACACATTGAGTGAATAATACAATTAGTCACCACCGCTTTATCTTGTATTTAGTATTGTAGGGGAAGTACTGATAGGTATACCCATAGATGATGGTATCAATTCAGAAGACGAGGTCCCACAACAATTAAATATTCAACAAAGATGAACATAATTGACCGACCAAAGGAAAGGGAGGTAGTGGTTAATATATTTAATGTCCTTTACTATATACTCTCATATTCATTATTGTTTACCGTCCTCAATGAATTTATTGACACTATTTATTGTTTGTCTTAGCCTCACTAGTCATTTTGCTTCTATATTATCCATCAAATATGCTCTTTGTAATCTAGTGCTAGCATTTGAAATCACTGTGAGGGGAACGTTTGACCTGAACCATGTGCTAAAACTAAGGATATGGAATTAAGTTCCAATATGAGTGATTAACCAATAGCAATAGAACAATTTACCACCTAGTATGACTTTATTAGGGCTGCTAGGACAACAACAAAAAATCAGAATATATAGAGCCAACAAAACATCAGTTCATTTCTGTTGAGCCAACTCTTTTTACTAAAACTCTCGGTTCATCTCAAAATGTAGATGATCATCATCATTTCATGAGTAAAAACCCATGTCAGTTCTGCTTTCAAGATCACTAGATTGAAACCTATGCTCTTGCTCGGAAAAACAATGTATTCACACCATTGTTGATATTTTGTATCAGATAACCCTCTAACTGCCACTTTCTGGTCCAAAATTTGAATGGATTCTTTGCATGGTTGTGTGAGGCTCTTGTAACTTCCTGGTCCAAAATTCGAAGGAATTTTTTGCAAGGTTGAGTGGGATCTTTTACAATCACCTACAATGCAAAAATTCAACCTTCCATCAAATTTGGAGGATGTTCTGCATAATGTGGCTAAATTGCTACAAAATTAAAAAAATGGTTTCCCTAGAGAACCGCCATTGCATACCATGGATTTTATTTTCCTCAAGAGTCGTGCACATATTTCTCTAATTTTCCAACTTTAATTAGAAAATACAACGCGATTGGCCAAATCCTTCGATCTTTATTCACTTCGATATGGCTTTAGAGCCCGAGACGACATTAATATTCTCACCTATATGAGGTTCACCAAACAGGGAAGTTGGAATTTTCTGTATTATTTGTCATCGTGGAATAACATTATGCTTGTTTGAATTTTAAATCATTTTATCTTATTCTCTTAGAAAATAAGTTTACCTGGTAGGCATTGAAGTTCGACAAAGCCTATATAAATTGACTTTTTATAATTGGAATTAAATTTAAAGGAACCGTTAATTTTAATTAAAAAAAATATTCTTTCACTTTTAAATTTAAGTTTCATTATGAAGTGTTTGATTCTATTTGGGTTAGACCCCCCTTTTGTTTCATTGCATTCCTTGTGTGCTTATGCAATTGAAATGTTATCCAAGAACATGTTGTAACTTGCATACCAATTTGCCTTCAAATGCTTTTTATTGCGTGTAATGTGAACAAGCATTACCTCAATCCTTATGAATCCTTCATTGAAAAACACATCACTCTTATCCTCGATCATCTTGACTATAATTTTCCCTAAAGATGTGGGGGAATGATGTTGTTAAAATAACACGATTATGTCGATATTCTATCGAAATTGCTTGCTTTAGGAGAATGTTCCAACTTCCTTGATTGCATTGTTCCACTTAATTAACCTCATATAAGTTTTGAGTCACCAAAAAGTGGACTTATATTGTGATCCTTTGCAAGTGATGACAAAATAATGGTATTCCTTACCTCATCCTTATTATTTATTCCCATACCACCTCCAAACTGGAAAGCAATAATATGAGATCTAGATAGTCTAAACTATTAAACTCCTCCAATGCCACCCCTTTTGAGATTTCCTTTCAAAGCATTATAAAAGAAGACATAGGGGGAATGAAAATCCAGGGATAGTGGATCCACTTTCCTGCTTGCCTAAATGGTGGAACATCATCACCTTGATTTCTAGGTTGATTTTGAGAGGATTTGGGCATGTTTCAACCTTTTTCTGTATCCTCCTAGCAAGAAATCATCTAAATCCTTCAAATTCTAGTTATACTATGGGTAGTTTTATGCATCAAAACATCCTAATAAGCACAATATATGCACTTCTAGGTGTAATTTGGGACTTCCCTAACCCTCATACAATATTATCAACTTTTATGGGAACATTCTTTGACAACCTAGGCATATTTCAACCTCTTAAATAGGTTTGGGCATGTTTTGAGTAAAGTGTGTGGTGATCCACTATAGCAGCAACCTTAAAAAAGGCCTCTTATGTGGTTACAAATGCCAAACTATTAGCTAAGGTGAAAATTGTAACATTTTTCCCATAAGACCGAGATTTGGGTAGCATGAAAGGAGCATTTATATAGGAGAAATGAATGTATTCGAGATAAAATATTAGTACTCCAAGGCACACACACAACAACCAAAGGATTGGTCCACATTTTGACACCTTGCAAAGTTGTATATTCACCATGAGTTCATTTCCTTTATGCAGTCCTATTCCAACCTTTTCTCACAATTTGTTGAGGATTTTACTATTTTGGAAGGATATTATCATATCCTTGGAGCATATTCCAGTTTTAAAAAGGTATTTTTTGTGAAATCCCATCATTGTGAGGGTTTCCTTGTATTTGGAAGAGAACATTTAGTCCCTATAATAACATTTTAGAGGTTATTTCCTGGATCTGAGGGTTTTGTCACAACATTCTATCCAAGATTGTGGTTTGGATTTCCTTTAAAACTTTCAATCACATCTAATTGAATCCAGTCATCATGTTTTTTAGACTCTATCAACCATTTAGATCCTCATTTATTATATATTTTCAATTTTGTTTCAAATATGTATTGCATTTGGTACCATTCTGATATATTCACCCTTACATGGTATACACATAAGTAGACTTTGCATATTTTGTCATGAGTATCCAAGATTCTATTCCACCAAATTCATCCAAGACTCACACTTGGATCCAACATCTATACAAGGGCATGCATAAGATCAAGCACAAGAAACCAACTTTTGAGGGGCATCATGCCATGAGGAAAGCTTGAACCCAACGTTTGTAGGAACTAACAACATTGTGCTTTCATTTTTTGGACAAGGACCTATTAACTCCTAACCATATTCTATATACATAGTAGTCTATGATTCTTTCATTGCTTCATCACAAACATTTTTTAAGGATGTATAACATTTTAGATTCACGTGAGGTTTCATCTCTATCACTAGGTTCATTAATTACTTCTTAGTAATATATGTACAATTGGAATTCAACATTAATAATTAATAATAAAACTACAAGATGTGAAAATAAAACAATCAATAAATAATAACTTGCAAAAACCTTACAAATACAACATTAGATAATTTTGACACGTCTAATTCATGCATTTGCATTTAATTGATTTCTTTCATTTGTTCCTCAATCTTTAATGCTTGGCCACATAACATCTTCCTTGGTGCCTTTCTTCCTCAGATTAACACATTATTTTAAAGAGTTGCATTGCTTTCACAAAAACTATTTTGAAGAAAACGCAGTGTCTTTAGAACTATATAACCTCTCAAGAAACTAACCATGCTATAATTTACTTTCCTTCGCAACAATAGACAAAGCATATACAATGTTATTCTTCCTTTTTTTTTAAAGAAGCATTCTCCCCAAGTTGGATTTATTCCTCAACCTATAACACCATGGCTACACAAACAACAGCCTAACGACATATTATTGCACCTCCTTGGGGCAATTGCTAGTCTAGTTATATACTTGTTGAGTAGACTAAACTTCTTCATATAATTATAGCTCATATTTTTCAACTTCAAGACTCTCGCACATTTTAAACTTTTGAAAATCATGACTCATAGAAACCGAATACAATGACTTTACACGTAATTATTTTTCTACAAAACCCAATGTGACCCATTAGAGTGAGGTATTAAATAACTTTAGTCAATGTTTGTCGAACCTGAAAGTGGAAACGATGCATCTTCTTCACACAAGTTGACAAGGAATCATGGTATTCCACTATATTATATGTTACCATCTTGCAGCAAGTCAATTTAGGTTTACTAGTACAAACGCCTTTAGTAAGCTATCAATACCTCACAGTGTTCTTCTCATCTAGAATCTCCTTCTAGTTTCGATTGTCCTCCTATTCTAATTTTTTTTATGATTTCCATTTAGTATCATTTTTATCAATCATATGCATGAGCAAACAACATGCATCATGCATCAGTCAAATTTCGATAGTTAGTAGCTACACATTGAAAATTTTCAAGAGTAGATAACAATTTGTAACGTGCTGCATTTTACTAGAATGTAAATGTGTATGTAGTGATCAAGTGATTAGAAACCAAGCATATATGTGTGTGTGTGGTTGGTTTCTAATCACTTGATCACTACATACACATTTACATTCTAGTAAAATGCAGTGCGTTACAAATTGTTATCTAGAAGTACTAAAGATAATGTAATTATGTACATTTACTTATAATATATGGGAGGCTATGATTTAACAAATGGTGGAAATAATAATGAGGCTAAGAGGAGAGGACCTTATTAAATCATTATCCAAAACTATTAGGCCTTCATTATAAAACTTACTTATCGAAATATCCTAAAGTCTTTAACTCCTGATTTTGAAACTTGATTTATTTAATCATTGTTTTATATTAACGTAAGCTTGGGATTAAAGGGGGAAATGTGGGCTCCTCAAGAAGATGACATGGATAGTTAAGAACACGCAAAGATAATTCTTGAAAATTGAGCATAGAGCAATTAGTCTTGTGTGTATGAATTGTTTTTGTGGAGGAGACAAAAATACAAGTATTCCAAGGATTGAGGACCACTTTCATGTAGGATTATTTCATTTCCAATGGAATTGTTGCTAACTATCATCATGTTATTATGAGAGGAAAACATATGGCCTGGAGCTGAGAATCCCCATAGCCCCAACTCCCAATAAAGAGGTTTCCTAGCTAGCTTGTGCTAGAGCACTAAAAAGGAATTGGGATAGCCTAAGGTACTTCTTGCAAAGAAAGTAATCCCATTCCTAGAGTTGTGTGTGATAAGAGGGAAGAGTGTTGGTTCGTTGGGATAACTATAGAACAAGTTTTGGCACCACAGTTTTTTAGGTTGAGGGTTGAGTTTGGATTTAGAGCCAAAACTTACGAACTTCACACATGTGGATTAATAATGCGTCATCCATATTTTTAATGTACTATTATCAAATCCGGTTCACCAATAAAACATTAGCACACCATTGATAGTGTGCATCATACAACTTAGCACACCGTCAATGATCAAATTTGAAGGGTGGGTCTTAATTTCAATTGGAAGGGAATTTATTCTCTGAGCCCTTCAAAGATGAAGGGCAATATAAATAATTGTACTTTAATGGACAAGTATAAATTAACCAAACCCTTTCACACAAAAAAATGCAAAAACCAAATATTTTTCAGCGTTTGTTGTGAAAACATGCATGTATGTGATGGAGGGGCCTAAGTCAATTGAATCCTTGCAACTCATTGCATGTCTGAGTCTAACGATCTGTGGTTTAGATGGAACCAGAATACCAAAAGAAGTTTATTAATGGTTGATTTCAGAAAGTTATAGGTGTGAGTAGTTAAGTGCTTGTGGCTCTAAAATTTGTTGTGTTTTGTACTAGTCCATGATTCACTGAATCCATAGTCAAGGGTAGGAATTTGAATTATTTAATGAAAAAAATTAATGTGTATAACCTCTATGTTGAGACAGTTTTCCATGCTGATGCTTGCTACTACCCTCTTTATTGTCTTACCAAAAGGCATGATAATCAGGAAGAAGACCTAAAATTATGGACTTCACCTTCAATGAATGCCTTGCAATCATATTGGTAATAACTATTTTGGTAGCGCTGAGGACAAATGCCGTGAGAAACCACAAATGTTTGGAAGGATGGAGGGAGATAACACCATGATCGTGCAACTCATCAAACTGAAGACTATTCTTGAGCCAACAATTGTTTTTTTAATTTTATTAATAACCATTGTTTCTCCATATCGTGCTCCCAATGACACCTCTCTATAGCAATGCATAAATCAATTTCTGCACAATTTGTGATCCTAGCTACATGCCATTATTTGTATTTGCATGACATCGAGTGTTCTTTATAGTTGTCGTGAGTCCATGATATTCATGCAAGAAATGAATTCTTGTAGAGGAGGACTTTTCAAACCTACCTTTTGAATTTCATTTTGATGAAAAAAAGTGGACATTGGTAGCGAGGTTCACATATAAGGTAGTAGGCACAAATGTTGGAGCTCGTTTCAGGCCTAGTAGTTGCTGACACATTGTCACACTTTAGACTACAACCCCAAGTGACTCGGGAGTCAGATTAACATATTGATGGCTAGTGCCTCGTAGTCATTAATGATTACTGGCCATCTTCAACAACTAAGCACCGAGTGCATGTCATGAGTGAGTAAGTGATTATAATTTATCATATTTACAATATTTTGAATGATGAGTTGAACTTTATAGCATAAGAGTTTCAACATCTTGAGATATTTATATGAATGGGTAATTTCAAATGTTGCTCTTCTTTTGAAATGTTGATATAAATTATACCCTTCTTTATTGGAAGGGTAAAATTCAAATTTTAATTTTTTTTTGAAGGGAAATTTTAACTTTACACTTTTGGGAAGGGCTAGAACCCTTTGGAAGGGTTGTGAAGGGTTCAATTTTGAACCTGGCCACTACCCTCTTTATTTTCTTACCAAAAGGCATGATAATCAGGAAGAAGACCTAAAATTATGGACTTCACCTTCAATGAATGCCTTGCAATCATATTGGTAATAACTATTTTGGTAGCACTGAGGACAAATGTCGTGAGAAACCACAAATGTTTGGAAGGAAGGAGGGAGATAACATCATGATCATGCAACTCATCAAACTGAAGACTATTCTTGAGCCAACAATTGCTTTTTTAATTTTATTATAACCATTGTTTCTCCATATCGTGTTCTCATTGACACCTCTCTATAGCAATGCATAAATCAATTTCTGCACAATTTGTGATCCTAGCTGCATGCCATTATTTGTATTTGCATGATATGAAGTGTTCTTTATAGTTGTCGTGAGTCCATGATATTCATGCAAGAAATGAATTCTTGTAGAGGAGGAATTTTCAAACCTACCTTTTGAATTTCATTTTGACGAAAAAAAGTGGACATTGGTAGCGAGGTTCACATATAAGGTAGTAGGCACAAATGTTGGAGCTCGTTTCAGGCCTAGTAGTTGCTGACACATTGTCACATTTTAGATTACAGCCCCAAGTGACTCGGGAGTCAGATTAACATCTCGATGGCTAGTGCCTCGTAGTCATTAATGATTACTGGCCATCTTCAACAACTAAGCACCAAGTGCATGTCATGAATGAGTAAGTGATTATAATTTATCATATTTACAATATTTTGAATGATGAGTTGAACTTTATAGCATAAGAGTTTCAACATCTTGAGATATTTATATGAATGGGTAATTTCAAATGTTTCTCTTCTTTTGAAATGTTGATATAAATTATACTCTTCTTTATTGGAAGGGTAAAATTCAAATTTTAATTTTTTTTTGAAGGGAAAATTTAACATTACACTTCTTGGGAAGGGCTAGAACCCTTTGGAAGGGTTGTGAAGGGTTCAATTTTGAACGTTGCACACCATACATGGTGCAATAGAGAATATGCCGCACCACAAATTTGTATATATTTTAAAAAATATTATTGGTGTGTTTCACTATTAATGCACCGTACACACTGTGATAAATTTCCACCCATTAAGTACCTCTACTGCTACACACTTGTTAATTACTTACATCTGAAATCAGTGTGTCTTTATTTGTCCACACTAGTGACTAGAATTTTTAATTATTCAAATTTCCCGGTGCTCCTATGAAACTATAAAATATTGTGAATGGCGCGTTGATTATTAATACACATCGTTAAAGGTGCATTATTGTTTTATGTGTGCATTAGGTTTAAAAAACATCTAGTCATACCTGATTGATACGGACACATCGGTTATGGTGCACTATACTATTATAGGAACATCCTAATTAGTGCCTTAACCCATAGTATGCGTTGTAGTAAGGATTGTTATGCATCGTTGATGGTGCATTAATTTTTTTCCCTTGGAATACATATCTTGGGGAAACCCACCGCATACTTCTCCTCATATTGAGGATGGTACCTAAGGTAACCTAGAATTCATAGAAGCTTGAGGATTTGTCAACATAGGTCTCAAGATCACTACAACAATATTCTCACTAATATATCAACATGTCACTTACAAGATTTGAACCTGGGTGGGAAGGATAACAATCATTCCTCCCAACCACTTGAGCTAGACCCAATTGACTATGGTGCATTAATGTTTTTAATGTGCTTCGATTAATTTTTTACTTTTTTTGAAAGATAAATTAATTTATATTTAGATAATAAAAAAATCGTCATTTAATTTTTTTTTAATGATGTGTGTGTGTGTGTGTGTAGTGGGGATTTCACCCCTACTACATGCAAAATCACCTACCCTAGATCAACCAAATGATAGGGTAGAGTTCATGGTGCAAAGGATCTCTCAACTTCATCTTGCAATAGCAAATGATAACAATAACAATATTTTTTTATTTTTCTATATTTTATATGACTAATAAAAAACAATAACTTGCATACCTTTCAGTAATGTGGGCCACTGCAACCCTCTGAGGAAATGGTTCACCGGCTCCACATTATGGCTCTCCAGTCATCTCCACTAATGGTTGTAAAAAAGGGGAATGCATCAAAGTGGGTATGGAGCAAGATCAACATACGCTATGGGAATCATATGCAAAAATATGGGAACAATGGCAAAAGGTGAAAAGTTCAGGAATCTAATGTTTGTGGGGAGACCTTCATAATGTATTTATAGGACGATCCAAGGTTTTTTTAGCCATGGTAATGACCCATGGTATTGTGTTGTGCATTGTATTTATCTATGATTTTTGACACATTCTCATTTTAGGGGTTTTTGGTCATTTTTGGAGAGAGTGGGGATAAATCACAATAAATGCTCAACTTCCCTATATTTATGGGGGAAGGAATAATAATGTTTTGGACCATATTTGGTGGAATTTTAGTCGTGAAGGTCAAAATGGAGAAAATAATGGTGGGATAATGATGTATAATGATAGTTTGGACCATAGAGAGCTAGGTGAACAATTTTTGGTGTCAACAGTGTGTGTGTGTGTGTGTTGGGATATTATAAACCCACTTCATACTTAGGATAAAAATATTTAATATTTTTTTATTAAATTCATACCTACTAGCCTAAATAGTTGGAATCCACTTGCACCACTTGGTAAACACTTGCCATATATACCCCAGGAGTGCCTTTATCCTGATTTTGGTTAGATCCTACCCACTTTATTGACCCCCAGAATTAGTAACCATGCCTTCTTGCAAATTCTCTCTTTATCCTGCTTTTATGTGGATAAGGTAAATTTAGTCAACTAGGAAACTGTTATATTTTGTTTCCAACCCATCCTCCAGTATTTTGTCTCCATATTCCATGGTTAGCATTTTTTTACATCACTCATGACAACTCACTCATGGTTCAGCCAATTCTTGAGGTCCTTGATATATTTGGAAAGTGCTTTAACCACCTATGGGGGTTTATCATATTTGGTAAGTATGATTTATGAGCTAGCCCGAGTTGTCTCCTAAGCAACTCGAATTTACCTATGAAGGATGTATTATTTATGTACACTAAGTTGATCAATAATACATGGAAATATATTGGATCATTCTTCACTTCTCTTGTATCCAGTCTTACTATTCATCTCTCTATTTTCCTTGTGCATGCTTGTTAGAATTATCTTTGTAGCTAGATCTACATCATGTGGTTCTTCTTAACATCGAGGCTCTATTTCTTCATATTATCATAGATGCAATTTCTACATGGTATCAGAGCACAAGGTTGTTCAATTTCAACAAAGTTGAGGATCTATTTCTTCTCTCTATCAAAGCACATCCAGTTTCCTATTCCTCTCTAAAGAAGATCTTGTTATTAATCTTACAATATTTTCTCCTAGTTTTTATTTGTGCAGGTTGGAGAGAGTATCTCCTTAAGCACATCAACATCTCAGTATGGATTCTTCTTCAGCTATGTTCATGGCTCCCTTTAGCTATCACGAATGAAAATCCAAAATTGACATTCTATTGCACAGTAAGGGACTCTATAGAGTTTCTATGGCTTTAGAAAATGAAACAAATTCTATTGTTGAGAAAGCAAAGTGGCATAATAAGTTGGATGAAGCCTATGGATTGCTTGTCCTCTCTATTTCCCCTGATATACTCTTTCATCTAGATGGTTTGACCACTCCAAAACAAGTATGGACCAAACTTGAGTCTCTCTTTGGATTTCAAGATGAGTTAAGAGTGCATCGGTTGGAGAATGAGTTATTCTCATTGAGTCCAAGTAGTTTTGATTACATTGAAGGTTTCTTTACCAAATTCAAGTTAATTTTTCTATTTCTCAAGCAATGTCGGATTGAGAAAAAGTACGATCAATTTATCCTTTCCATCCTATCAAAATTAGGTCCTAAATACTAAGTTTTTGTGTCTACTTTTCATGCTACTAGGCTTGTTATTTCTAATTGGAAAATGCCTTATTTGAGTACATTATTTGATTCACTGGAAAATGAGCAAGATAAATTGATCAAGATGGGTGCTCTTAGATCTTAAAAGGTCAAGGATCATGCTCTCATAGTTCAAGGAAGCAAGAATACCAAATCAAAATAGAAGCAAGTTGTGAAAGAGAAGAATCCAAAGTCAGATAATGAAGATAAAAGATCGAAGCCTACTGATGAAGGTTCAATGAAGAAAGTCTAGAAGAAAGGAAGTACATCCAAATGTTCTTGTTGCAGCAAGGGATTTCATCCTGAGAATAAATGTTTCAAGAAGAATATGAAAACCATATCTCAACTTCTTGAGAAGCACAACATTTAAGTTCCAGATGAGCTAGAGAAGCTTGTTGATTCTTCAGAACACTGTCATAGTGCACAGTTCAAAGCAGTGTTTCAGAACCGAAAAAACCGGCCGGTTTGACCGGTTTACAAGGTTGGCCGGTCTGGTCAGCAAAAAAATAAAAAAAACTGGATTTTTTCCAGACTGGGTACAGAACCGGCCGGAATCAGCCGAACCGGTCAAAACCAGTCGAATCGGTCGGTCTGGACTAGGGACTCACAAAACTCATTTAAAAATTAAAAAAAACCAGAAAATAAAAATTTGTTGATGTACTTTGGAGCCTCTTTGTTAATGTACTTTTGTTCAAAACCTCAGAGATGTATTGCACTAGGTGCTATTTTGGATATTTGCACCCATATTTGCTATATATATGAGAAACTTTGCATATTTCTGTATTAATGGTTTGGATTCATATGTATGCGCATGAATATATATGTTTTTTACAAAATATGAATATTTTATGTATTTTTTAGTCAACCAGTTTTTTACCTAGTTTTTTGTTGGTTCCAATTCGGTTCACATTTTGGGCTTCGCCGATTCAATGACTGGTCCGGTTCTGATAACATTGGTTCGAAGGTGATATAAACTATTCCTTGAGTGCCAGAGTTAAATCATTTCCTCACACATATGATATAGATTCACTTTCTGATATATCAAAATCAGAAATCGAAATTTATTTCTTTGATAATCCACCTATCAGTCTCCTAGATTCGTCTCCCAATGATTGTGATTTTTCACTAGATCCCAACTTGTCTTTAAGGAGCTCCTCCTCACTTCATTCAAATGGTTATAATTATGATTTAGAAGCATTTTTGAAGGTTGATATGAATGTCATGACACCATCCATACTACCATCCATACCATCTACCATACCTTTGAATACTCCTAAGACTATACAAACCCCAAGTTCACTAGTTGATTCCTCATTGGTTCCTTATGAAGTGTTACTCATATCAAATGGTTTTAAGTCTTGCCTATTTTTCACCAGTTGGTTATACATGACCTTAAAAATCATTGGACTTATATTACACATGTTTGGATTTGTTCTAAACACTTATGGTTCATATCTCAAGTCCATCCATCATTTGTTAGGATTGTTAATCCTCCCTTGTCCAATTTGGTCATATGTCTAAATTAGGAGTCGTGTCTAAATTAGGAGTCCATCCAGTCTATTTTTAGTCACTAGCACCATTGGGTCCACTTGGCCTAATTGGGGCACATGTTCCAGTTACTAAAGTGTGGGGAACACTAATTGAGTCCTATTGCCACTGATTGCACTTGCATGCATCAATTTAGGAGCCTCCTAGATCAATTCCTACAATTTAGGAGCCACTGGGAGTGCCGATACCAACCTTCATCAGTTGAGTTCAGTTAGTGACTAGTCAAGCTGAGTTAGGAGTCAGTTACATTCAATTATAGTCCTCTACATTCAGTTAGCGCTAGGTTTGCATGGCTGCATGCAAGAGAGGTGCATTTCTCACCTATCATAGTCAGTTAGCCTCAGTCAACACTGAAGTAGACACTTGAGTTGTGTTTTAGAACTCCGTTGAACTCCAGTAATGGTTTAGACAGGGTCAGTTAACTATTGAGTCCTCCAACAGTGATTTAGACAAGGTCCTAGTTACCTACAGTCAAGTAGAGTCTAATCAATTCGAATTTCCTCACGTGGATTCGAATTGCATTTGACTATTTAAGCCATTGTACTTCATTGTAATTATTATCTAATTACTCTTTGATTAATGAAAATCATTCACAGCTGCAAGCCATTTTTGTACTGTTTCATTCTTCAATAACTGACTAAATTATGTGATCTATCTTGTGAGTTGTGTGTTTGTCCACAGATCTATGTGCTCAATTTAATATGGTATCAGAGCCTCGGTGGACAAGACACTTATCCTCCTCAGATCTCCAGCTGGATCATTTTTTTTAGCAGTTTGCTCCTTCCTACTCTGCACCAGAAGCCGAAAGTTTACCACTTAATACCCCAACCACAGGAATTGTTGATTAAGCTTTCTTGATCAATTAAGCTGGGTGTGATGAAAACCTTAAATTTGTAGGTAGTCGACCTTACTTTGTCTTTTGTGTATTTGCAAGTACAACTTCGAATGGATTCATCAATTCTGGATCCATCAGTTCCTCTTCTCACCCTATTCACAAACTATTCAGAATGGAAGATGAAGAGTCTATTAGACTTAGTGAAGAGTCCTTTGAGAGAGAGGATGAATAGCTAAATGAATGTGATGCAGCTTATGGAACAATGTGTATGGCCCTTTCTCCTAGCATGCGCTACCTCAAAATATTTGTTAAAAACCCAAAGGATCTCTAGAAAATATTGGATAGAACCCTTGGAATGATTGATGATGATCATAATAGCACTTTGGAGATCACATCCAGCACCATAAGCATCCTTTATCCAAAAATCTTGGCCTCCACTCTCTCTGATGAAGTTTTTTAAGATGAAGAAGAAGCAGAAGCTTCTACACAGTGAATTCGAATTGAAGATAGTCTCCTTGCAGTGATTCCTTCTCCTGATGCTCTGGAAGTTTATGAGATCTCTAATATCTCATATCCTCATATGGATGAAACAGAAGAAGACATTCAAATATCTGATATTGAATAAAAATACTGCTGCACTTCCATGCAAACATTCACCATTGTTTTTCCTTTGAATTATGTGCAAAATTTGCCAGTAATTGCTTCCAAAAGTGAAGAGAAATTTGATTTTTCTCCCTCTAATGTTGCTGCTAGTGTGCAAATATGTAATACCTTGGATATTTTGGAAGAAATACCAGATTACCAGAGTGATCCATTCTCTCCCCATGATCTAGATATTCCAGTAAAATCCTGAAGGATTGCATGCACCAAAATTCAGAATTTTGAAGAAAAAGGAAATTGTGCATCTACCGTCTCAGTGGACCATCCTCTTGGATATGATATGAACCTTATTGGATATGATATGATATTATTTATATATGATCTAATATTTCTTGGTTCAGAAGTTCAAGTTCATAAGCTTTCAGTACCACTTGTAGCTATTCTCATCAATTTTGAGAAGAAATAAGTAACACAAGTCTCCTACAAAACTGCTGCTGGGGATTTGATTTCATTTCACAGTTTTGGATCTGTTGTGAACCTATTTAGATCTGATTTACTTTCTGATATGATATTATGTGGTTCAAATTTTAAAATCCAAGAGCTTTCGTTCATGCTTGTAGCTGCTCTCACCAATTCTGGTGTGAAAATCAAGTACTGCAATTTCTCTTCAAAACTACTGATGGGGATTTGTTGTTAGTTTCCTCTTACGAGGTTGCTGATATTTTATTATGTGATTCATTAGATATTTCAGATGCTACATCAGAATATGGATCTCAATCATTCACTCTCAATAGTCCCAGTGCTTCTTTACCATTGATCACATGCTCATCTCCTCACAGAACTAGTAAAGAGGAAGACATTCTGCATCCACCCGAACACTTGCTCCTAACACTTGGGGCTGATTTTACCACTCATGGTTTTCCATTCATGGATGCAACATATCAGTTTCTTGAGTGTTCCTCACATGTTCTGAATCCTCAAGAACCTTTTCTCACTTATCAGTTGACTTCAGTTGCTCTACACGAGTCCAGTCTTCATCCGGCAACTGTCTATATTTCTGATTTAGTTGAGCATATCATTCTTCTTCCAAAGAGGAATATTCCTCCAGACATAATGATAGATAGGTTCACATGCCAGGCCCTAGGATACCTGTGCATAGAAGAACCAGATTGATCCCGATTCTACTTGCTTAATTAGAGGGGGGCCTTTTTTCCCATGTGGTTTTTTCCCCAGCTCCTTGTATTGAGAAGTTACTTTACTTTACATGATGTAATGGGTGACCTATGGTCTTAGTTTCCAGGGCCCGCAGATTGTCCAAGTTATCATTCAAGGGGGTTGTTAGGATTATTAATCCTCCCTTGTCCAATTTGGTCATATCTCTAAATCAGGAGTCATGTCTAAATCGGGAATTGATCTAGTCTATTTTTAGTCACTAGCACCATTGGGTCCACTTGGCCTAATTGGGGCACATGTTTTAGTTACTAAAGTGTGGGGAACACTAATTGAGGCCTACTGCCATTGATTGCACTTGCATGCATCAGTTTAGGAGCCTCCTATATAAATTCCTATAATTTAGGAGCCACTGGGAGTGTCGATACCAACCTTCATCAGTTGATTTCAGTTAGTGACTAGTCAAGCTAAGTTAGGAGTCAGTTACATTCAGTTAGCACTAGGTTTGCATGGATGCATGTAGGAGAGGCACATTTCTCACCTACCATAGTCAGTTAGCCTCAATCAACACTGAAGTGGACACTTGAGTTGTGTTTTAGAACTCTGTTGAACTCCAGTAATGGTTTAGACAAGGTCAATTAACTATTGAGACCTCTGACAGTGATTTAGACAAGGTCTTAGTTACCTACAGTCAAGTAGAGTCTAATCAATTAGAATTTCCTCATGTGGATTTGAATTGCATGTGGCTATTTAAGCCATTGTAATTCATTGTAATTATTATCTAATTACTCTTTGATTAATGAAAAGCATTCACAGCTGCAAGCCATTTTTGCATTGTTTCATTCTTCAACAACTGAGTAAATTGCGTGATCTATCTTGTGAGTTGTGTATTTTTCCATAGATCTATGTGCTCAATTTAATATCATTTATATTTTTACACTCGTCTGTTTTCCCCAACTACTCATACTTTTCCTAGTCTAGCCCTATATCCTCATGGAGACACTGAATCCTTTGTATTTGTTGTTTCGTATGATAAAATTTATGATGTATCATAGTATTTTTAGCCTCATATCATATCTGGGAAGGTGCTACATCATATTGGAAGAATGATTTGTGATCCCACATCACAATTTTGCAGCTATACAAGGAATTAATTGTGTTACTGGTTGTCTTAATTTTTGTTCTCTTTGGGAAGGAGTATGCACATATTTCTTTTCATTTTTAGATTGTGTTTGTAGATCAGAGTTTGTTAGCAAAAAGCAGCATTCAGATAATTCTCCCACTTCATTAGATGATGAGATACAAGGATCATATCCTCTTCTTTCTTGTAGATTCTACACTCTAGCGCATGATCATGGAGTTCATGATTTCTTCATCAAAGTACTTCTCTGGAAGCAGCTCATTCAAGGGAATATAAAGCATAATTGAAAGACATATTTCAAATTTTGTTCCTTGTCCTTTTTTGAGGGAGTATTTTCCCCATGTAATTTTGCTTCTTTCCTCACTTTTATTTACACAATAATTGTAAAGGGTGACCATAGCCTTGTTGTTGGGACCTATATAGGTCTATATTTCTTATTATTTAAGACATATCATCATAAATTCAGACTTAAAGGGGGTTTTTGGGATATTATAAACCCACTTCATACTTAGAATAACAATAAATAATCATTTTTTATTAAATTCCTACCTACTAGCCTAGATAGTTGGCATCCCTTTGCACCACTTGGTCAACACTTTCCATATATACCCTAGAAGGTCCTTTATCCTGATTCTGGTTAGATCCTTCCCACTTTATTGATTGCCAAAATTAGTAACTATGCCTTCCTGCAAATTCTGTCTTTATACTGCTTTTATCTTTCTTTTTTGTGGATAAGGTAAATCTAGTCAACGAAGAATCTACTATATTTTGTTTCCAACCCATCCTCTATTATCTTCTCTCCATATTCCATTGTTAGCATGTTTTTCCATCACTCATGACAACTCACTCATGGTTCAACCAATTTGTGAGGTCCTTGACATATTTGGAAAGTGCTTTATACACATATGGGGGTTTATCATATTTGGCAAGGCTGCTTAATGAGCTCGCATGAGTTGTCTCCTAAGCAACTCAAATTTACCTATGAAGGATGTATTATTTATGTACACTAAGATTTGATCAATAATACATGAAAATATATTGGATCATTATTCACTTCTCTTGTATCCAGTATTACTATTCATCTCTCTATTTTCCTTGTGCATGTTTGTGAGAATTATCTTTGTAGCTGGATCTACATCCTGTCTTTCTTCTTAGCATCAAGGCTTTATTTCTTCATAGTATTAGAGCTTCAATTTTTACAATGTGTGTGTTTGTGTGTGTGTAATTTCCTAATACACTAATGTTGTATGTTAATCAAAGTCAACAACAACGATAATGACAGTAGGGCCAATATGACATGTACAATGTTGAATTGGACTAGGAGGATAGAGAGAGTGGGGGGTATTTGTATCATTTCCATATTATATCTTAGACTCATCAACTCTAGTATACAGTTGGCCTTATCAAGTTTTATAAGGAGGAAACATCCCTCATGTGATTATTGAGGGAATTGATCCATTGGTGGGATCATGCCAGGAAGAAAATGTAGAGTCAGTCTAGATATATGCTTCCAACTCACAAAGGAGACCATATATGTCATTACTGGGTTGTCTAGGAGAGGGGAGGATTTTCCCTAGTTCTATGATCTCCCACCTGATGATGTGGGAGAGTTTCAACTGGCATATGTTCAGAGATATATCAATCAATGTCAGAAAGGGGCATTGCATGTATTTCCTTCCTTCTATTACTACTATTGGTACATTCAAAATACAAGAATATTACCCTAGCTCTCCTTCCTTAAGGAAATCAAAGTGATCCAAGAGATTAGAGTTTTAATATATCTAGTATCAAGACAAAGAACTAATAGTTTAATATATGCCATCCTAGGATTCTACCTCAAGGTAAACTAAAATGTCGTAGGTTGGATTTTGATATAATTGTTTATAAAAAAAGAGGATTTGTTCATAACTACACAGACTATAGGGTATACATAATTTTACTTGTATCCCATATATTGAGTACGAAAGAACTTGCTCATTTGGTGTTGGAGGTGGAGTGTTCCTAGAGCTACTTCTTCTTTTCCATGGTCTCTTATGCTTCCAATTCCATGAAACAGGGCTTCGTCGAGGTCATTGGTGCCGAGCTAATCTTAAATTTTACCCCTGCTAATATTGGAAGCAAATTTTGCTTAGACTTGATCATCTTGAGTTGGTATGGAAGAACTTGGAGTGGAGTTCATTGCGTCTACATATTTCCCAATTGGCTTAGTATGTCTGCATAAGACTCAACTCTTTTTTCTAATGTATTCCCAGCAATACCTTGATTTACAAGTAAAGTTCGAGTGCATGGTGGAAGTGATCCATTTGAGATTTAGTGTTTCCAGGGTCCTGTAACACCCCCATTTTGACCCCTATAATGTATTGTCTTTATATGTAAATATTGTATATACGTGATTTATGAATCCTAGCATGGATCTCAAGGAATATGCCTCACTAGTGAATTCTTGGCTTTTAAAAAAGTAAAGTATTCTATATTTTGTTAGCCATGTGCTAGTAAGCCATGGAAAATTGTAAAAGCGTGTAAATATTTTTAATGCAAATAGAATACCAAGAGATGGATATGGAAGAAGAAAAAATGAGGGGAATGCATGTATCCACTATGGAGAGGTGGGGAGTCATGGGATTGAACCCTTTGTTTCCAAATGTCATCTTAAGAACCCATATTAACTAGCTATGCCAAAATTTATCTCTGTTGTAAAATGGCAGCTGAGAAATTAGCTTATGAATTAATGGAGCATGGGAAAAAATAAAAAAAAATCATATGTCTAAGTATGGGCATGGTTTACTTGGCCCATATTCATTTTTCCTCATGGGAATTCATTTTCCATCATCCCCATTCTACTGTGGAAGAACCATACACCAATTTCCATCTTGCTATGCATTCCTAGTAGTGAAAATTGTAGAAATTGCAACTTGGAAGGAAGCCATGTTTTGAAGTGCCAAAAATATCCAAAACTTTATGTGAGAAGTAAAATCCAGTGGGGAATCCATAGATATAAACCCTGAGGAAAAATTGAGAGCGCCAAAATCCTGAAAATCCATGGGGAGATCCTGATTTGAAAGCTTGAAAGTGGAATTTCATGATTGACAGTCACATGTCCAGAATTTGGAAAATACAAGAGTGGATAAAAGTGGGAGTGAGATCATAGGTCAAAATTGCTTGTTAAACCTAGTGAAGGAAAGAATCTCTAGAGGTTTAGTATCTTGGACCTTGTATTCCCACCTTGAAGAGAACTGGAGGGAAGGGACGCTTAAGGGACTGCGTAGTAGAGAAGGGACCTTCCTTGTGTTGGGTGTGGTAGGTATCATGGGTGCTAAGGCTATCTAAAGCGAAATTGAAATTCCTATAGATATGTGGTTGAGCTCACTGGATTAGATATATACTTCCTTGTCTACCTGCATGCTTGACAAACCCAGTTTTGTGTTGACTTAGCATGAATATTTTTCCTTATGGTTGTGAGTGAGCCTGAGTAATTCCTCCTTAGTGTATACATGGCCTAGCTCAGGGTGGTCTCTCAACTGAAAGAATATAGGATGGACAGAGACCTACGGCTAGGTGGAAAATTTCTCTCCCATAGCCAGTTACTTGGGAACTTCCAATTGAAAGATAAATGTTCATTGTTGTGTCTAATTATGTCAATTTTATGTATTATGAATTATTGTTTGTTTATTTCATATTGAATAAATTGGTCTAGTTGAATAATTAAATTGAATGTATGTGAATAGCTTGAAAACAAGTTTATTTATGTGCATTAATTTGTTGTTATGATTGTGATGAACATGTTGGTAATTGCATTTTGTGTGTGCATTGATAGAGTTTAATTACACTGTGTCTATATTCATGCATTTGCACACACATTTAGTTGTTAATGAATTTCATAATATGACATTGGGGGGTGGGGGGGGGGGGGATTTAGCATCCCACACATCGTTCATGTTCCCTCCATGGGTCAGATTGATGGGAGGGGACGTGATAGAGTTGTATCAGAATGGATGGTTGCAACACTGGGGTTGTTTAGGCCAAATCGACACTTACAGGAAGAAAAGTAGAATTTCATAGGAAGTGCTAATAAGTGTTTAGTAAAATCATGGGTTAATTGATGAGCAAAACTAAAAATCTTCAAATGTTGCAGAGGAGCACAAAATAGAGCTCTGAGAGCTTTCCAACAAAGTCCATTTCATCAAAAATGGACTTTGGACGTGAAAGATATCGACCAAATAAGTTAGCAGTAACAGGGGCATCTTGTTGACTTTTGACTTTCAACATTGAAATAAGAAGGATGAAAGGTTATTTGATTGTTATTGTTTGGATAGTGCCAAAATAACGAAGCCGAAGTGTTGACATCGATATCAGTAGGTTGTTCATATAAGGATTTTGTGTTGGTGCCCACACCAAGATGTTGATGAAAGAATTCAAGATTGGGAGATGAGAATATGGGGTGGACTTAAATGTAATTCGTTCTACAATGCCGAGTTCTGACTCCCGATGTACATAAGAAAGTAGTCGGAGTCAGAAGGTCAGAAAGGAGTTGTGGAGGAGTTGTTTTCCACTTCCAATTTTCGAATCTCAACGTACAGAAGATAGTAGTTGGAGTTAGGAAGTAAAAAATGGCTTGTTATAGATCAATTATTTGTTCCAATTTCTTATTTTCAATCGAAAAAGTCGGAAAGGCTTGGAAAAAGTCAAGATCAACACGTTGTGATCTAGAAAAAAAAGAGTATAGAGGTCGAAATTTATTTTTTCCATCGCAAGAGTAGTTTAACTCATAATTGGATGAGACCTGTGGTGCTCAGATGCCATTAATGAAGTTCATACAAGTGATAGCGAGGGTCCCAATTCCATTTTGCTTTGATTTGGTCAAAATTTTAAATTAGTCACTTTCAAATGTCTATCTAGGGACCCAATAGAAGCTCGATTTGGGATGAAATTGTTATGGTGTGTCCATGGACTAGGTACACAGCTAAATTTGGAATCTTTGATACAAATTATGAAGGATGTGAAGCTGGTGTCTGAAAGAAGGCCAAAATGCACTATTCCGGAGCAGTTTTTGGGGACTTTGAAAATCTCGAAGGAGGTAAAAGTAACTCTAGATGTCAAAACCAAGGATTTTTTTTACATCGATATTTTTTTCCAGAAATGCTTGGTTTGGGAGATAGCCAATTTTGGTGAAAAATTGAAATTTGGGAAAAAGTGAAAAAGTCAAAACTAGTCAAACCCATATTTTTATAGAGGTTGACTGGTGCATCAAAACAGATATCTGAAAGATGTTGAGTGATCCATGTTATATGTATTAACTTTTTTCGATGGAAATTTTTTCCTAGTTCCCTCCATATTTACTTCTAAAAGTAGCAGAAGTTGGTCTTTGAGGCTAATTGCACGTGGAAAAAGTGCAGAATTGGGCAAAATTGACATTTTTGAAAGAATGTAAATTCTATATCCAAGATAGGAATGGAACATGATAATAGGATTTGGAAATTTTATCCATAAGGGGACAATATTGCATAACTATAAGTTGGATGAGGAATTCCAGTGTCTCAAATATTAGGAAAAAAAAAGGCATGTGACCTTGTTTTGACAAAAAATTTGTCAAGAAGGGTAGTTTCTAGAATTGCATAAATGGAACAAAAAAAAGAGAGACCTAAGAACCCTATGAATTATTTGATGACACTAAGTATATTCAAAATAACATTTTTATGTGCCATTTCATATATTACTAATATTTCTAATAAATATCTATATGATACACAATATTTGTAGTTGATAAGCTTTGAACAATTGTGGCAGAGGGAAAGAGTCTCCATAAGAAAATTGTAACCATGAATGATTCTTAGGAACCTTATGAACATTTATGATGTCTTATGAGAAAATACGCAATAGTAAAATGTTGAGACACAATCCAATGGGAGTAGAGAGAAAATCACTCCTCGATATTTGCTGGAAACCATGATAAGTTTCAATGAAAGATTGATGAAGGTTTAGGAAGAGAAGAACCAAATCAATGCTGCTATTTTTCATATCCTAACTGATATGTAGCATAGGATTAATATTGATTCCAACCCAAGCAACGTGGGCCTAGAAGGAATAAACGCAGAGAGTTTCTCTAAGGGTCTCTCTAGGAAGGACTCCAAGCCTAAGAAAGAGTTCTGCGAGTAAAAAGAATAGAGCGCCCTCATCAAGATCTTCTTCTAGAAGTTCATGTGACTCCATAGGTTCTCAAAGCATTCCAAGGCATACTTATAGCATATTTTAAATAAGAAGGCATTTTAAAAACATTCCAAAAGGAGAATTTAGAAAGGCAAAGCATCTCACATTTGATGGATAAAATAAGACAAGTCAATAGGCGGAAGCATGGATTCTTGGGATGAAGAAATATTTTAGGATTCATGACTACTCAGGAAAAGAAAAGGTCATAATTGTATTTTACAATCTAAGGATCAGAGCTTCAATTTGGTGGGAACACCTCATGCAAGTAAAAGGAATCAAGGAAAGAAGGATCAGCTAGGAGAGATTTAAGAAGTATTTCAAGGAAAAATACCTATCTTCTAGGTATTATGATAACAAGATGAAGGATTTAAATGAACTAAAATTGGGACATAAATCTATGGAAGAACATGTCCATAAATTCTTGGAATTAATGAGGAATGTGGATTATATCAAAGATGAGAGAGTGAAATCCAATGCTTACTTGGAAGTCTTCCCCAAAATTTTAGAGATAGGATTGGATTTGTTAAACCACCAACTCTTGATGAAGATACTAGAATGGAAATGCATTTCTATGAGCAAAGAAAATGAAAATCAGAGGCTCATCCAGCATGGAAATTAAAGCCAAAAGGAAGTTTTGACCGAAGGAGGATTGGGTTCAAGCCATCATTTAAAAATCAACCAAGAAATTTCCAACAAGGCCAGGAAGCACAAAGTGGAGTTAATCGAGCAGTAGCAACAGAGAAAGGGACAAAGGGGATGCTTCACTATTTGGTATGTGGAGAGAACCACATGCTTAAGGATTGTCCACATCAAAAAGTGAACTCTCGAGGCTTGTGAAACTTAGAAGCAACAGTTACAGTGGAGGATATGGAAAGATAAACTCCTCGAATTTATGGAGTAGTGGAATTTGGAGGTAAGATTGCTAAGAAATATTTTTCTATTTTGATTGATCCAAGATCTACTCATAGTTATGTTTCTAAAAAGGTGGCTGAAATTTGTTCTCTTTGAAAATTGAAACATAATAAGTCGTGGTTATTTCAATTATCCACATGAACAAATAGAAAGGTGACTGAAGTAGTGATGGATTTCCCCATAGAGTTGAATAGACTCCTCACAAAAGAAAATTTAAATGTCTTACCATTACGATCCTATGATCTTCTTATTGGTATGGATTGGCTAGAAAAGCATAGAGTCAAGCCATATTGTTACGAAAAATTTCTTGAATGAATTGATGAAGAAGGAAGGCCAAGATTGGTAAGAGGAGTTCCTAAGCAAGTTTCAGTAAGGTAGATTTCGTCCTTACAGTTAAGAAATTTTTACAATAAAGGTTTTCAATTATATGCAACCCATATACCAGATTCTCTAGAGGAAAAGGCCCAAAGATAGAAGATTATGCATTGTTGCAAGAGTTCAAATTTGTGTTTCCATATGAAGCGTTGGGACTGCTACCAAAAAGAGACATATATTTTATAATTGATCTTGTTATAGGGGCAGCTTCAGTTTCCAATATCCTTATAGAATGAGCACGCCAGAATTAATAGAGTTAAAGATGCAGCTACATGAATTAATGGACAAAAAGTATATAAGACCAAGTGTGTCTCCATGAGGAGCACTAGTTTTATTTGTCAATAATAAGGATGGGGCTTTAAGGATGTGTATTGATTACAAGAAGCTAAATAAAGTGGAAATCAAGAATAAGTACCCATTTCCCAAAATTGATAATTTGTTTAATCAAATGAAGGAAGCCTAAATGTTTTAAATTTTTTACTTGAGGTACGGTTACTATCAAGTGAGAATAAAGGAAGAAGACATTTAGAAGACATATTTCCAGACAAGATATGGCCATTATGATTTCATAGTGGTGTCAGTTGGTATTACCATGAACCTTCCACATTCATGTGCCTCATGAATAATGTTTTTAGCAAGTATTTGGACAATTTTGTGTTAGTGTTATTGGATGGAATTCGTGTTTATCAAAAGAATTAAGAAGAGCATAAGGAACATCTAAGAATGGTGTTGCAAGTTTTTAGAGAGCACCAATTGTATGCAAAGATAAGAAAGTGTGAATTTAATCAAATAAGGGTACAATATTTGGGTCATGTTATCTTAGAAGAAGGAATTGTAGTGGATCCAGAAAAGATTGAAGCCATAATAGATTGTCCTACTCCAAAGAATGTTATCGATGTTAGATCTTTTATGGGTCTTGCAGGATACTATATAAGGTTAATTAAAGGATTCTCCAAGATCACTCATCTGATTACATCTTTGTAAAGGAAGAATGCAAAGTTTGTATGGTTTGAAAAATGTGAAGATATCTTTCAATAATTGAAGAAATTATTTACTAGTGCTCCTATTTTGAAGATTGCATATCCAAAGAAGGATTTGGTAGTGTGCACATATGCTTGCATTAAACGATTAAGTGGAGTGCTTATGCAAGAAGGATTTGTGTTTTTCTATGAGTCAAGAAAATTAAAACAACATGAGAAGAATTATGTAACTCATGATTTAGAATTAGCATCCATAGTACATACTCTCAAGATGTGGAGACATTACTTGTTGGAAAGAAGATTCGAGCTTATGACAAGCCACATGAGCTTAAAGTATTTGTTTGAACATCCAAGATTGAATGTTAGGAAAACTAGATGGATGGAATTTCTATGTGAATTTGATTTTCAAATTAAGCATGTAAAAGGGAAAGAGATTAAGGTTGTAGACACCCTTAGTGGAAAATTTCATGTAGCACATTAAGTATATGCAAATCATATTTGAGTACAAGAGTCCTTGGAGCGCCAAAACAATGATGAAACTTACCTTCAAGTTAAAGATAAATTTCAACAGAGAAAAGTAGATGAAAAATGTGAAGGATACCAGCTCGAAGAAGATGATATTCTTGTTTATAAAGGAAGACTGGACAATCTGAATTGTGCAGATTTAAAAAAGTTAGTAATGGATAAAAGTCATCAAATACCATACTCTGGACATTCATGATATCAAAAGACAATAACAACAAAAACAAAACAATACTTTAGGCATGTAATAAAGAATAATATAGCATAATACATTTCTCAGTGTAAAAAATGCCAACAAGTAAAGGAAGAGCATCGACACCCAAGATGACTATTGCAATCTTTTACCATTTTGGAATGGAAGTGGGAAGTAGTTTCTATGGATTTTATAATAGGTTTTCCAATGATAGTGAGGAAGCATGATTAAATCATGGTTTCACAATGGAAAATATTTCAAAGGTATCTCATTTTATCCAATCAATTCCACTCATAAAGAAAGTGACATAGCGACTATACTCATGAAGGAAGTATTCATAATGCATGGATTTCCCAAGGCAATAGTTTCATATTGGGATGCAAAGTTCACTTCCAAAATTTGGAAATGGTTATTTTAGGAGTTGGGAACACAATTGAATTTTAGTAAAGTGTATCATCCTTAGACAGATGGTCAAACCGAGAGGCTGAACCAAGTTCTTGAGGATATGTTGAGAATCTATGGGATGCATAAACCATCAAAATGGGCGGATTGCCTACACTTGGTAGAATTTGCATACAAAAATCGACATCGAGTATAATTGAGAATGATTCCATTTGAAGAATTGTATGGAAAAGGATGCATAACTCCAGTGAATTGGGATAATCCGGTGAATAGGATAGTACTTGGACCATAATGCTCAAGGAAATGGAACAAGAAATTGTTAAAATCAAGCAGAATTTAATTGCATCCCAGGATAGAAAGAAGAGTTATGCATATTTGAAAAAAGTGCACAAGGAATTTAAAATTGGAGACCATGTTTATTTAAAGAGTAAATTCAAGGAAAAGTTCCCTAAAGTTGGAAATTTGTGCCAAGCTGGCACCAAGATATTGTGGGCTATTTGAAGTCCTTGATAGGATAGGACTGGTTGCATATAGGAATGTATTGCATGCTAACATGAGAGATAATATTGTTTCCCATGTTTCTTTACTTAATAAATATGCACATGACCCTAATAACATAATTGATTGGAATGTGATACAAGTGGAACCCAAGGGAGAGCTCCAAGTGGAACCTATGCAAATCCTTGAAAAGAAGGTAACATTGCTCCATAACAGAGCCATTGGAAAGGTAAAGGTGCAATGGAAGCACCTTGGTCCTGATGAGGCTACATGGGAGTTAGATTATGTCGTGAAAGAGGCATACCCCATTTTTTTCAACTTTCGAGAACACCGGGGATGATGTTGTTCTAAGGGGGAGGGGAATGTAATATCCCCATTTTTACCCTTAGAATGTATTGAATTTATATGTAAATATTGTGTATATGTGATATATGAATCCTAACATGGATCTCAAGGCCAAGGCCTTGCTAGTGAATAATCGACTTTAATAAAATACAATTTTTATATATTTTGTTAGCCATGTGCTAGTAAGCCATGAAAAATTGTAAAAGCATGTAAATATTTTTAATGCAAATAGAATACCAAGAGTTGGCTATGGAAGCAAAAAAAATGAGGGGACTCTCTGTATCCACTAGGGAGAGGTGAGGGGTTGTGGGGTTGAACCCTCTTTTCCATATTTCATCTTAAGAACCCATATTGAGTAGCTATGCTGACATTTATTTTTGTTGTAAGATGGTAGTTGAGAAATCAACTCCTCAATTAATGGAGCATGGGAAAAAATAAAATAATTGTATGGATGAATATGGGCATGGTTTACTTGACCCATAATTCATTTTTCCTCATGGGAATTTTCTTACCATTATCCCCATTCTAGTGTGGAAGAACCAGACACCAATTTCCATCTTGTTATATATTCCTAGTAGTGAAAATTGCAAAAATCGCAACTTGGAAAGAAGCCACATTTTGAAGTGAAAAAAATGCCAAGAAATTCATGTCAGAAGTAAAATATAGTGGGGAATATATAGATATCAACTATGGGGTGAAATTGAGAGTGCCAAAATCCCGAAAATCCATGGGGAGACCCCAATTTAGAAGCCTAAAAGTGGAATTTTGTGATTGAAAGTCACATGACTAGAATTTGGAAAATCCAAGAGTGGATGGAAGGAGTGATATTAGAGGTCAGAATTGCTTGAAAAACCTAGTGAATGCAAGAATATCTAGAGCTTTAGCAACTTGGACCTTCTAATCCCGCCCTGAAGAGTACTGGAGGGAAGGGATACATCAAGGACTATGTACCAGAGAAGGGGACCTTCCTTATGTTGGGTGTGATAGGTATTATGGGTGCCAAGTCTGTATGAAACCAAATTGAGAATCATGTCGCTCCGTGGTTGAGCTCATGAGCTTAGATATCTCCTTCCATTCCTCCCTACATGCTTGACAAACCTAGTTGTGTGATGGCTTAGCATGAGTATTCTTCCTTATGGTTGTGAGTGAGCTTGATAAATTTCTCCGTAGTGGATACATAACCCAACTCAGGGGTGGTCTCTTAGCTGAAAGAATATAGGTTGGAAAAAGACCTATGATTGGGTGGAATGTTGCTCTCTCATAGCCAGTTGCTTGGGCACTTCCAATTGAAACATAAGTGTTCATTGTTGTCTCTAATTATGTCAATTTTATGTATTATGAATAGTTGTTTGTTTATGTTAGAATATTGAATAAAATGTTCCTTTTGAATTATTAAATTAAATGTATGTGAATAGCCTAAAAATGAGTTTATTTCTGTGTATTAATTTTTGTTATGTTTGTGATGAGCATGCTGGTGATTTCATGTTGTGTGTGCATTGATAGGGTTTAATTCTGATGTGTCTATATTCATGCATCTTCATGCACATTTAGTTGTTAATGAATTTCATAATATGGCCTTGGGGGTGAAATTTATCACCATGCACATTGTTCATGTTCCCTTCATGGGTGGGATTGATGGGAGGGGACATGACAAATCCACTACCCAGGCTTCAAATTCCTATGGATTTTGAATTTTGGGCACCCCGCTTCCTTCTCCTTGGATTTCCAACTCCATGTCTGGATGTTCCTTATGTAGTACCAAGTTGTGTCCATGGTGCTTTTAACATATTTTTTCTTCACATATTATGAGACCTTTATCCCCTTGTTTTGAACCCAATGATTTTTCATCCTTTCTGATCTTAGTTTATGAGGTGCCTTATGCCCTACCATATTAAATCCAAGAAGAGTGCCAAGGTGTTGTCGAGAGGGTTAGTCAATGTTACAAAGGAGGTAAGTTAATTGGAGCTCCATATTGTAAATTGAACTTTTATATTATTTCTGTAAATATAGATGGAATGTCAGTTTCCTAATCCTTTTGGTCACCATAATACTCCCATGAGGAGCATGAACATAATTACAACCATCACTCATGTTAACAATGATCCTACTTTGGAGGAAGTTATATACCTCCCTTGTCCTTCAACATTATCCTCCATCATTCTTGTGCATTGAAGAATGTAGGTCCATGTACAGGCTTCAGTTGATCGCACATCCACATGGCCCATTATCGTCTCCATCCTCCATAGGACAATGTGTGTCTTATCCCGGGGTAGGAACCCTACATGGGTATATGTGCATTGTTGTAATTTGTGGGATTACATGTGGTTATCAGTAGTGTACACCAAAATTATAATGATACACAAAAGAACATATGCATTGTTGGCCCTAGGAAAAGATAAACATAATTTTTTTCGAGAAAATGAAGATTATGGTTGCAAGATGAGCAAACACCACAACAGAAAAGGTTGTGCCAAAAGAGGAGAGGAGAAAGTCGAAACCAGGAGTTCGACATAGTTTTTGGTAAGAGGTAGTTAGAATAATAGTCTATTTTTGGGAATAAAATATGATTGTAAATTAGGCCAATAGTGCCGATATTTAGATGTAACGATATTTTTGAGTTAATAAAACAACTTGTTGGCTGATAGTTAAGAACCAATCGATAGGTAAAAAATAATTGTAAGAATATTATAAGGTCGATCCAAGCTGTTTACGGACGATGAAGATGAAGAGAGAGAGAGAGAGAGAGAGAGAGAGTTGATGAAGAGAGACCTAAACCTGGGAGAATGAGAAGAATAAGAACCTCATAGATTGTAAATAATATCTAGAGAAGAGTCTGCAGGCTATGTCCACAGAACAAAGTCATTTAACAATTACTCATGCCAGATGAAGAGCGCCTTTGTGGTTTTTCCTATATGGGTTTCCTTGTTAAACATGTTTCTATGTGTCTTTGATATCTATGTTTGTTGTAAATGAACTATTATGAGTTTTTGTTGAATATCTAATGGTGTAATAGTGTGGAATGTTAATTAAAATGTGTTAGAATCTATATATCTTACATGTTGTCTATGCATCTTGATGGATCAATATGTTTTATGCTCTGATGTATGTATGATGTTGAAAATCCATTTATTGGTTTCATTCGAGTAGTATGATGATGTTGTGATAAGAAAATACCCTTCTATAACTGCAGAAACTAGGTTCTGGCAGTTCCTGTAGATATCTCAGGTGAGACCTCACTTGTGTCACAGGTGTTTTTGACGGATTTATGCCTTGTCAGGCCAATATAATGGGATTTGTTGAGATATAGGGAAATTCTGAACCTAAATCAACAGAAAAGATGCCAACAACTGGTTCTATTTTCAGAACCTGAACCATTATAACGGGGATATGTTTTGGCACCCAACTAAACTAGAAATTCAAGATTGTGTTGATTACAAAGCACAAGAGTTTGCACATGAAGAAAGTAAAGGATCATGATTAATCCTGTAAGAATTTACTTCTTAATCAGATCTAGGATCTAGAACAATGTTCACACATTAAGTGTTTGACAAAATGTGCAAGAGAAACAATCAAAGAGACAGAAAATACATGGAATAACACATGTGAATGGTGCTAATTTCTGATCATATTATTATCATACATCTTGTAGGTGTTATATTACACATTTATAATACATTGGACCAAATTCAAGTGGATTTGGTAGCCAATTGGGAAAGTACAAGTGTCATGGTGAGAATTGACCCTCAAACCCCCTATGTGGACCAAAGGAGCTCCAAATAAGCCCAAATAGTCATAAAATATCATGTGAATTGTGATGGGTCATTAATGGTTCCTAGGAAATCATGGGTGAGAAGATAGAGGTGACTGGGGTGCTCTAGGTGGCAATAAATGCTCCTGGGAGAGCTAAAACAGGACAAATACACCCCCTAGCGCACTTAGTCAAACCAGGGCCCCACAAATCAAGGAGGTAGCGCCCCAAGACATTGAATTAGGTTCACACATGCTGGGTTGACCAACTAGGGCATTTTTGTAGGTCTGAACAGGCCAAAATAACCAGTTATAATGTTGAATCAGCTCTCCTAAGTCTTAAACCATAAGATATAATTGCATGAAGGCAAATAAAGTTAGACTAAGGTAAAAACTATGTACTAAGGATGTATTACTGATCCAACACCCCCCCCTTAATCTATACTTAGTACATTTTAATAAAAAATATTTATTAAGGCCTTGGCAACTAAGGCACAAGTCACCTTTTACAACAAATTTTATTAATCCATGTAACCGAGGCAAGGAGGAAAACCTCATGGGAAAAAAACTCCCCTAAAAAAAATGGATATGACAGAGATCAAAATTTCTTCAGCGGGTCCTCTTTTTCACTTGAATGAGCTGAAACAACAACTTCTTGGTGATGGACTTGGTGAAGATGTTGTGATGCCAAGATCATGCATCAATGCATCAAAGTGGTGTAAACAAAGATCATGTTGAGAGGCCCTTTGATGATCATCACTTGATGATGGAGGGGAATCATAAGAATTTATTTTTCTGCAAGCATACTCTGATATAACAACATAATCAACCATGGAAAATATATCTCTGCAAAATCTTTCCCAAATAACATCAAAAGATTCAACAAAATCTGCATTATGTGTAGTTGTCGTATCATGAATAAAACCATGAATATTTCTCCCAATTTGATGAAACACCTTCAAAACTCTGTAAAAAATCTCATGAGGCTCTGAAATATCAGAATGTATATCATGCACAACAGAAAATATCAGAGGTATGGTGTCTCCATGAGCGAATGGATCCATAGGAAGAGAAGAGTGAGCAACTAGATCACAATTGCAATTGAGTGAACCTGGAAGGTCTGGAGACTTGAGATTCGAACCATGGGTGGTGAAGGAAATTCCAGACATATGGAACAGAAGTCCCATGAAGGAAAATGATATTTCTATCCAACCAATGAAATACATACAAGACATAACAACAACATATACAAGAGACATAGCATTGGAAACTAGGCAATTTTCTGAATTTCCAACTAGTGAACTTGAGGGTTGACGGGTCTTTTGGTCATGAGATGGTTTGGGAAATGAGTCAATGAATATAATAGTATGTATATCATCCTTTATATCATATTTATAATCAGAAATGAAAATATCTGAATGGATTTGGGAAGAACTTTTAGAAGGTACATCAAAAGCTAGTGAAAAATGACTAGTTTTGGGAGGAATTTTGATGAATTGACTAGGAATTTTTTTAAGGAAGGGATGGAGGCTTCAGGTTCTGATATATAAGAATGTGAATCAGAAACAGAGAAAACAGAATTGGGTTTTACCCATGCACCCAATGCATGCTCAGCCTTACCATTTCCTTGCCTACACTCCCATCTTTTTGCAAACTTCTGGAAGAGCAATGTGGTTCTCCTCAAGGAGCTTGGTCATGATGTCTATTTTATTTCTGAATAAATATCTCTCAAGATGTGAAAATTATAAATAATCACATGTGGGTCTTTCTCTCTTGTTTCTCCTCCTAGATTTCGAGCTCCCATCAGTAGAACTAGATCTTTCTGAACTTGATTCCTTCTTCTCTTTCTCCCTTTTCTTCAAATATTTCTTCTTTCTCTGGGATTAATTTGATACACCAGCAGTAAGGGATTTATACTTGTATTTGATGATGATACCCATTTGTATGAGCTTGTCCTACTCCTGAGTCAAGAAATCCATGAAATCTGCCATCGCAAGCATCTTCCAATTTCTGGTTGTAAGTTTGCTGGAGTGAAATGTTGAAACATATACAGAATACTCCGGCCCCAACTTAGAAAGGATGGAAAAGATAAGATAATCATATTTATTCTCTATGCCACATTGTTTTAGATGAAGTACCAGTGCTTTAAACTTGGTAAATAAGTCTTCAATGGTCTCGTAGTGAGCTTGGCTCAGTGAGATTAGCTCATACTCAAGATGATGGCCTCTCATTTCATCTGTCTTCTTGAATAGCAACTCAAATTTGACCCGAACTTCATTCGATGTGTCAAGACTTTCTATGTGAAAGAGAAGTTCTCTTGAAGTGTCAAGGTAGAGCATGCCAAATGCCTCATCAAGCCTATTAAAATACCTAGCTTTCTCCCTAGTAGAATTTGGCTCGTTCTCAGTTCCCATGGTGACCTGGTAGAGACCCTTGGACCTCAAATGGATGACCATCTTGGCCTTCCACTCAAAATAATTGAATGGAGTAAGCATAGCTTGATTTTGCTCCATCCTTCCTGTGCAACCTGTGACAAAAAAATGCTACTAAACCTGCAAAGCAAACACTCAAGTTTTTTGGAAATATGCCCTAAACATCAACTCAAACCTCACAAGATTTGTTTGCAGCTCCAACTAGCTCTGATACCATGTAAGAATTTACTTCTTAATCAGATCTAGGAGCTAGAACAATGTTCACACATGAAGTGTTTGACAAATTGTGCAAGAGAAACAATCAAATAGACAAAAAATACATGGAATAACACATGTGAATGGTGCTAATTTCTGATCATATTATTATCATACATCTTGTAGACGTTATATTACACATTTATAATACATTGGACCAAATTCAAGTGGCTCTGGCATCCAATCAGAAAAGTACAAGTGTCATGGTGAGAATTGACCCTCAACTGTTGATGTAATTGTAACTTCAGAATGTATTCACTTGTATTTCTTATCTATTGTAACTCGATGTTTATTCTAGGATGTATTGTAATGTACTTGATTCATGTCATACCCCGATGTTTATTCCATGTCATACCCTGATTTTATTCCTGGAAGTTTATATAATGTGAAAGTCATGTCAAGTCATTGTGGGTAACCCTCTTATTGGTCAAGGGTTAAAGTCCCCACAATTGTGGGGCCCTAGGGTTATTAGACTATCCTAGTGAATTAAACCCTAGGTGAGTCATTGTAAGTCGAGGAAATATTCCCCACCATTGTGTTAAGGATAAACCTCCTTGTTGGTTGGAGGAGGCAAAGTCCCCACAATTTGTGGGGCACTAGGATTATTAGACACTCCTAGAGATGTCGGCTCTAGTAAGTAATTGTTAAGTGAGGTCGACATGTTGGAGTGGGTTCCAAGTGAATGGAAGAATATAAATAGAGATTGAGTCTCTCTATTTATCACACTCACACTCACTCATTGGGGCGCATGAGTGAGAGAGGAGAAGCTCTCTCAGTGTGTGAGAGAGAGACAAAAGTTGTGGAGATCATCTTTATGTTTTCAGGTTTTGCTACTGCCATTGGTGCTGATTCTATCTCTGAGTAAGTTGTGGGGTTTTCTCCTTTATGGTTTCCTTGAGGAAAATTATTTGTGTCTCTTATCTCTTGTGTTTTATTGCTGTGCATGTTATTCTCTAAGTTAAAGATCCTAAGATCATAATGCTAAGCTTGAATGATAAAATTCTAACATGGTATCAGAGCTAACTTGAGAAGAATACATTGTGCAGCTGCAAAAGCTAGGGATTCTTACTTTTTGGGTCTCTCTCCACAATCTATCAGCAAACGTATGCTAGGCTGATTCTCCATTGAAGGGCGCATCTTTCTGTCGAAGCGGAATTCGATTCTGAGCATTTTCAATTTTGGTGTGGGAAATTACGGCTTTTTACATAAGAGGAATTTTTGAGTGATCCCAGAATAGGATTTCTCTCCTCATCAAAATCAAATTTTAGAGACCTGGATCAATATTTTTGGTTGGGTGAAACTCTGGGAAAGTCAAACCCTAGTTTGACCTTGAGCTGAAAAAACCCTAAAATACTAAAACTGCTAAGTTTTGGTACATTTGCTATATCTCATGATTGGAGAAGGTTCAAGAGCTGAAAATTGTAGAGGTCGAATATAAAATCATGATTTATACTGTATCCAACAATCGGCCTCAAATTCGCTATATTCTGGGAGATATGATCCCTCCAAGTTAGGGTTTCAGCCTCTTCCATAATTCATCCCTAAACAGGACACCTGGGGAGAATTGCTATAGCTTTGGCTAGAGAGGTCCAGATGGAATTCCTAAATATGTTCTAGAAAGGGAACATAATTTAATTTATGTGGTCTGAAGTTTAGACCCAGAAGATGAAACAGTGACAAGTGTACATTCGTACAACTTCGCTATTCTGAATAGTCCTGTAACAGGTCACCTTGGGAAAAGGATCATAAATACCAATTGGTGAAACAAATTCTGATGAAACCTATGGTTTTGGATCAAGTGTATACTAGGTTACCGCAGTGAAAAATTTCAAACATAGAGGAGTAGTAATTTCAGATATATCATAGAAACAGTGACAGGAATTTCTGTAGAAGAAATTGGAAAACTAGGGCTTCCTGTTCCGGGAGCTTCCCTCCATTGTTTGAAGAAAAAGGAGTACATTGGACAGCTCCATTTGAAGAGATATATCTTTCTATCCAATAAGATATGAAAGATTCCAGTTTTTTGAAAATTAGGGTTTCTCTGACAAACCCTAGATCAACGAGTTTCAGAACCAGGACAGACACCTCAAATCGGTAAGATCTAATCTTTTGTTATTTTCATTTGAGGTTCTTAGTTAAGATGTCTCATCATACCAAGCTTGATGAAAAGCTTGAGGATTTTGAGAACTTCCAAGCATGGAAGTATTTGATCTCTCTGAAGAAAATGAATTGGACACTGACATGAGTAGAGAGGTTCCAGTTACAAAGGGAGATGAGGCTAGAAGCCTTACACAAGAAGAACTTGGTCAAGGCCAAGAAGATCATTATTGATTCAATCACGGATCAACTTGTACCACAAGTGTCTTCCCTAAAGACACCAAAGATGTTTGATTCCTTGACCAAGATATTTGAAGGGAAGAACATAATTCAAAATATGACCTTAAGAAAGCAGTTGAAGAATATGAAGATCCAGAATGCAGAGACCATATAGTCATACTTTACAAGGGTCTCTCAAATCAAAGAACAACTTGAAGCGGTAAAAGAAGAAGTGAAGAATGCTGAAGTGGTGATAGCCACCTTGAATGGTCTCCCAGGATCATGGGATTCATTCATTCAAAGAATGTGTGCTAGAAGGAAGTGATTATTTTAGTAGACTTTGGGAAGAGCACACACAAGAAGAAGCTCAACTAAGAGAAAAGAAGATGGGAGCAACTGAAGATCAAGCTCTCACCATCAAAACAAGATCCCTCAAGTGATGAGAAATATGAAGAAATCAACTCTTGAAGAATGATCTCTTATCCACCTTAGCATTTGGATAAGAAATAATGCTATTATGAATGAAGAAGACGATGAAGCTGAAGGCTCAAAAAGGAGTCTACCCACGAAACAAATAAAGATAAGTAATCAATTGTCATTTCATGATATTGTTTTGTTATGAATTTGTTTATATTCAGTCAATGTATTATGCATGATAGAATGTTTGCATTAATGTCAGTATACTACTAATATGCATGTAATGAGTAAGTAGCTCATGGTGCTATACAACTCTCCATTGCTACTTATCTAGAATGAAACCTCTTTGCTGACATATTGGATTAGTGCACAATCTCAATGTTGTCCTGGTAGAGATGGAAGGCATCTAGAAAAGTTTCCATGAGATATAGACGAATGTTGTATTGGCTAAAGTAGTTGCATGATCATATATTTATGCATAAGAATTTGCTAGTATGAATATTCTTTATGAAATGTTTCCTACCATACAAATGCATTTGACTTGTAGGAAAGATCACATACATAATCGCCTACAAGCAAAGAGGAATGAGACTTGTTTCGAAGAACAAGTAACGACAGTTCAAGATGAAAAATAATATGACAAATGCAGCGACATCATTGATGAAGAAGTAACCAAGAAGAAAGGGAAGACAAGTTCAAGAAGAATGATGTCTAGGATGTAGTATCGAGACCTGAAGAGAAGTTCATAGTTCCATCATGCAATAGATGGAAACATCGTGGGACACAAGACAAAATTCATAGCACGAGACTTCTCACAGACATTTGCAGGCAGTGGGAGTTGAAACACATACATGATGATCTTGATGAAGATCTTAACCTTTTCTACAAGGTTGAAGATGAAATTCTATACACTAGATGGATACATAGAATATTAGTAGCATAGGAAGCTACTTGTCACTCTGGTACAGAATGTTTTAGTACATAGAGTACGGAAGATAGAGGGAGTATGATGCTCCGCTTCAGAGGGAGTGACTATAGAATATCTTGAGTTTCGACATGGTACGATAGGATGGACAGATTACTGATGACTCGAGGCTTTACTAAGAGTAAAGCGGATTCCAACCTTTGCTTCAAGGTTGAAGGTAGAAGACCATTGATGCTCCTGCTATGTGTTGATGAACTATTTTCTAGGCATGGAGGTGTGGATAAGGGAAGTATGTAGTAGAGATCCTAAAGAGGTTCAGGATGATGGACTGCAAGGCTATGGCCACACCTATGGCATCGAACCTGAAGCTATTAAGTGATGCTTCATCAAATTCGGTTGATGCTATGATGTATCATTAGATGATTGGGTCCTTGATGTACCTGACGAACACGAGACCAGACATTTGCTTTGCTGTGAACACCTTGAGCCAGTTCTTGACAGATCCAAGAAATGTTTACCTGATTGCTGCAAAGCATATTTTGAGGTACCTGGGGGGTATAGTTTATTATGGGATCAAGTACAATGCGAGTTAGAAGATTAACCTGGAGGGTTATGTTGATTCAGATTGGGCAGGCAGTGCCATTGATAGGAAGAGCACTTCAGGGTGTTGCTTTAGTATGGGATCAGGTGTGATCTCTTGGTTTAGCAGGAAGCAATCCTATGTGGCACTGAGTACAGCTGAAGCAGAGTATGTCGTAGCTTGTTCATCTAGTTGTGAGGCAGTATGGCTAAGGAAGCTATTGTCAGATTTATTTGATCTCCAGTTGGATGCTACTTGTATACATTGTGACAACCAGAGTTGTGTGAAGTTGTTAGAGAGCCTAGTGTTCCATGACAAGTCGAAGCATATCGAGATCAAGTATCACTATATTAGGGATATGGTGAAGCTCTAGTATGTTGTGATGGACAATCAAATAGATGATGTGTTGATGAAGCCATTGTCCAGAGTGAAGTTTGAGTACTTCAGGGAGAAGCTTGGTGTTCTCTAGATTGAGGTCCCTTCCAAGGGGAAGTGACGATTCCGGAAGCCATTCTGATGAGCAGGTCAGATGTAAGGGCTGATACATTCTATCATGGTGAGAGGATTTGGTTCCTTCCATGTTAGATATGAGTGCTGAATTCCATTCTAGGAATGGAGGTACCTGGTCAGTTACCAGGAACACTTAGTCTGGGACTGAGAGAGCCATTCTGACGAGCAGGTCAGATGTAAGGGCTGAGCCATTATGTCATGGTTAAAGGATTAGGTTCCTCCCATGTCAGATATGAGTGCTAGCCATTCTGACAAGTAGGTCATATGTAAGGGCAATTTCCACTCTCCAGGAGAGTGGAGGCACCTGGTTCGTTACCAGGTAGCTCAGTTTAGGGCTAGGGGCCATTCTGACGAGGGTATAGGATTTGGTTCCTACCAGGTCAGATGTGAGTGCAGGCCATTTTGATGAGGGTGTAGGACTTGGTTCCTACCATATCAAATATAAGGGAAACAAACATTCTCTGGGGGAATGGAGGCACCTGGTCCATTACCAGGTAGCTCAGTATGGGACTGGGGGCCATTCTGACGAGGGTGTAGGATTTGGTTCCTACCAGGTCAGATGTGAGTGCATGCCTTTTTGACGAGTAGGTCAGATGTAAGTGCTAAAGCCTTTTCATAGATGATAGTGATGTCTTATCATGATGGTGAATGTGAGTGTTGGGCCTTTCTGATGTGATTGTAGGCTCCTACATGATCAGATGTGAGTGTTGGGCATGCCTTTCTGATGAGTAGGTTAGATGTAAGTGTTGGGAGAGCCATTCTGACGAGTAGGTTAGATATAAGCACTGAAGAAGACCTACATGATGGCTAGGCCTACAACCAGCATGAAAGAAGGCTGGCTCTGTAGAACTTCCTGTGATGAGAAGAATCATGAGATAGCACATATGATGATGACCTGAGATGATCTAGATCGAGCTATGATTCAATCTAGTTATGATGTCTCCAAGATGATCCAGATCGAGTGATGATCCAGATCCAGTAGTGATGATCCAGATCGAGTGATTATCCCGATCCAGTGATGATCCAGATTGAGTGATGATCTAGATCTAGTGATGATGATCCAGATCGAGTGATGATCCAGATCCTGTGATGATGATCCAGATCGAGTGATGATCTAGATCTAGTGATGATGATCTAGATCGAGTGATGATCCAGATCCAGTGATAATGATCCAGATCGAGTGATGATCCAGATCCAGATGAAGATGAGTTGAAGATGACAAGGACTTGACAATGACCCAGATGATACAGAGAAGAAGACTTGTGCTGATAAATTGTGTCGAGAGAATACCTTCCTAGTTAAGAGGGAGTGTTGATTTAATTGTAGCTTTGGAATGTATTCACTTGTATTTCTTATCTATTGTAACCCAATGATCATTCTGGGATGTATTGTAATGTACTTGAGTCATGTCATACCCTGATGTTTATTCCGGGAAGTTTATATAATGTGAAAATCATGTCAAGTCATTGTGGGTAACCCTCTTATTGGTCAAGGGTTAAAGTCCCCACAGTTGTGGGGCCCTAGGGTTATTAGACTATCCTAGTGAAGTCGACCCTAGGTGAGTCATTGTAAGTCAGGGCAATAGTCCCCACCATTGTGGTAAGGATAAACCTCCTTGTTGGTCGAAGGATGAAAAATCCCCACAAGTTGTGGGGCACTAGGGTTATTAGACACTCCTAGAGATGTCGGCTCTAGTAAGTAATTGTTAAGTGAGGCCGACATGTTGGAGTGGGTTCCAAGTGAACGGAAGAATATAAATAGAGAGTGAGTCTCTCTATTTATCACACTCACACTCACTCATTGGGGTGCATGAGTGAGAGGAGAATCTCTCTCAGTGAGAGAGAGAGAGAGAGAGAAGATGTGGAGACCATCTTTATGTTTTCAGGTTTTTCTACTACCATTGGTGTTGATTCTATCTCTAAGGAAGCTACGGGTTTTCTCTTTTATGGTTTCCTTGAGGAAAATTCTTTGTGTCTCTTGTCTCTTGTGTTTTATTGAACTGCATTTTATTCTCTTAGTTAAAGATTCTAAGATCATAATTCTATCTTGAATGATAAAATTCTAACATCAACCCCCCTAGGTGGACCAAAGGAGCTCCAACTAAGCCCAAACAGTCACGAAACCTCATGTGAAGTGGGCTGGTTCATTAATGGGTCCTAGGAAAGCGTGGGTGAGAAGATAGAGGTGAGTGGGGTGCTTGGGGTGGAAATAAATGCTCCTAAGAGAGCTAAAATAGGAAAAATACACCCCCTAGCACAGTTAGTCAAACCAGGTCCCCAAAAATAAAGGAGGTAGTGCCACAAGACATTAAATGAGGTGCACATGTGCTGGGTTGAACAACTAGAGCATTGTTGTAGGTGTGAACAGGCCAAAATAACCAGTTATAATGTTGAATCATATCTCCTAAGTCTTAAACCATAGCATATAATTGCATGAAGGCAAATAAAGTTAGCCTAAGGTAAAAACTATGTACTAAGGATGTATTACTGCTCCAACAAATCCCAAAAATTTGGTTAGAAAAATATCGTTACACAGCCATTCATGATATTTTCTTTAGTGAATTTTCCATTCTATTGCATGAATGGTTGTCAAAGCTAGCAACTTGAAATAAAAAATTTCAAAGTGGAGCACCCACAGAGTGGAATCCTCAGTCAATCCAACGACTGAAAAGAGTTAATAATATTATATCTAGGGTTGTCGACTTCTGGGTTGATAGTATTCTGGAGGGATACATTACTGAGATTGTAATCGATACTATAATATCATACAATGAAATAGAAAGAGAGTTCTTTCAGGATCCTCAAGGAGGCTATTTGAAATCCTTGAAACTATGGATAAAGATGTTGGTATGTGAAAAAGGGATTCTGAGAATGGAGTCCAATGGATAAATCCTTGTGCACGGAGACCCTGGGTAATTCCGTAAGAAATATTTTGAGCAGAATGGACTAGAATAAACTGATATGTTTCCTATTGATATCGAGGCAGTGCAAGAAGGTGGACGCCTGAGGAGTGGAAGAAGATTTAAACCAGGAAATATAGGAGGGACTGTGACAAGAAGAGGAAGTTTCAATGCAACCAAAAGAAGGGAATACGAATTGGCACCACATCTCAACGGAGAATCCTGCAGCGAAGAGGAGGAATATCAACTTATATCTGAAGAAGAAGAAGAAGAGGTACTAGATCTAGATCAAGACTACGACATACCTGCAACCTCGTGCACATCTCCAGAACCTGAGGTAAGACCTAAACGCACATCACCAAGTGGTTTTTTCTATCATAGGAATTGTAATAATGGAAATAGTAGTCAAGGAATTCCTACTAGTGGAACCTTTAATTCAATAATACCACAAGTATATAGAATGGCAGTAAGTGATATAAAGTTATCTGTATTCAATGGGAATGGGTTAGAGGACCCTGAGAAACATTGGTTCCTATGTGAAGCTATATGGACAGTGTGATAGGTCCAAGATGAGTCTATAAAAATATCCCAGATAATCACAACCTTTGGAGGTCGTGCACTTGACTGGTATATGAAATTCTATGTGGTTCTAGTAGGGACCCCTAAAAAAAATTAGATTAGATCCAGACAGGTCAATAGAAGAGTTCAAAAGGCCTAAATCTGAGTCGCAACGCATCACATAATTAAAAGAGATCAAGCAGTTATTGACTGAGTCTATTTGTGACTTTAACCAAAGATTTAAAACTCCAATGGCCAAAGTAAGTTTTTAGATGTCAAATGTCTAACATAAGGAATGGTTTATTGCAACGATGCTACCACATATGTGTATTCCTTTGATGAAATAGAATATTGTATCCTAGAATGAAGCTCTCGAGTTTTCCATGAAGTTATAAGCTTCATCAGTCAAAGAAGCTGGTGCAGGAATGATGCAGATACAGTCGTAGATTTCCAACATCACATTGTATATACAAGATATCAAGAAAGGAAAATAAGTACAGGAGGAACTATGGTGTACAAGCTACAGAACAGAAGGCCATCATAAAGACTCATATCCAGCATTCATGAATTATCTTGCATCAGGAGCACCGGATCCTATAAATTCACAAGGAATGTTGTGGTGTAGAATTTGTTGGACCAGAGGACATGGGTCGGAGGAATGCTTGTATTTACAGAAAATAGTAAGTGCACCGACCAACCTATGTTGTATATTCTATAGATCAGTGGGTCACGACTAGAAATATTGCATGGCATATCAGTTGTTGCAAGAGAAAAAAATTGACACATATATGATGAAAAATGATGAACAAATGCAAGCCGAGCGAGCTCAAGAACAATACCCTCAACCCAGGAGGTAGTATTTTTAGAGGCCGAGGATGAGGAGGAGGATTTGGTCGTGGAAGGGGCTAATCCATTTGTTATAATTGTAGAAATCTTGGACATTTGTCTAGATATCTCACTAATCCTAAATCAACGTGTTCATATTCTAAAGCATTGGACCACACTGTCAAAGAATGTCCCTAGCTAATTTCTAAGTGGTAGGTTAGAAACATGTGAAACTAGAACCCACCTCAAAATGCCAATCCAAAGATTCAGAAGATTTTTGTTGAACATAGGGAGCCTAATATTGTTGTTGTAATAAGAGGAGGTGCTGCGACTGGAGAAGATCAAGAAGCACCATATGGACAACCAAGAGTTCGACTGACACCACAAAAGAAAGTGTCATTTGATGTCCAAAAATAAAATGAAGTATTCTTTGACGCTTGTCATGAGTTCATCAAAATAAATCAAGCATCTACTTCCGATATTGTTCCAATATCAAATGAAGAACCAATATTGTAAATGCCTTAATGACTTGAAAAGTTATTTCAAAGAAAACCAACAGAGAAGGTCAGTAAGTTGAAATATTTCTTTAAAATTTGTTTAGCATTGATAGAAGATAAGGATTTTGTGGAAGAACTAGCAGCTTTAGTTGAAGAAACTGAAACAAGTGTGTGACCAGGAAAAGAAAGTTAACCACATTGGAAAAAGATTGAAAATTGGTCGTGAGCTAAGGATGAATGCCCAGATAGGTGACTATGACATGGATTATATCAATATGGACTTGGGAACAGATGTTAACATTATCACCAAACAAACATGGGAAAGTATGGGAAATCTGAGACTAGTAGGGTCTCCTATTCAACTGAAATTAGACAACTAGTCGAAGGTTTTTCCTATTGGTCGACTGACACAAGTTCCTATCAAGATAGAAGGACTCTGTACCTATGTAGATTTTGAGGTTATATATATTTTCGATGATACAAGTCCATATCCTGCACTGTTGGGGATTTACTAGGATATTGAAAATCAAACCATTATAAATTTTAAGAAGAGAATATTAACATTTCAGGATGCATAACTAAGGGTGGTTGCTCCAATTGATCCTTTGGAATGCCAGATATGTGTCGAGCATGTAAACAGTGAAGGACAAGATGGATACTTGGATCATATCTATAATATTACTTTTTTTGTGGATGACTATGTTAATCCGACAACCAATGGAAAACTCAGTTGGAGAAGTATTAGTTCCTTCTCATTGGACTTAAGAGAAGCTTTGGAAAATTGGCAGAATTGACTACATGAAGTATCAATGCGAAAATGCGTAAAATCATGAAATCTTTGTGACGGGTAGGTACTTAGGTATATGATATACCTATCTATGAAGGTTTACCTAACTTGGAACCATTTTTTACAGAGTTTGAAGAGAAAGTATTCGAACCTCAGCGTTTGTCGGCCCTAGATGTTGCATTAAAGGCTACGCCCACAAGATGGTAGGTGGTCATAAGTATTCTATTTCAGAATGGCCTCAATGTCAAAGATTGTTGGAAGTCCTATTTGGAGAAAAAGTTCTCTATACTGGTCAGAAATATATAGGAATAACTAATCCTGTCAAGCATATTGAGCATTCTCGCATGACATGAATAGGTCCATCAGTTCGTACATACATTAGATATGATACTGAGAAACTGGTATATGTCGGTTGAACTACGATAAGAAATAGTTGACTGGGAAGAGATAGCTACCAGTTTCACACATACATTTGAGTTTGTTGATGACAATATGACAATTGATGGCGCTTTGCAAATAATCAAAACTAAGATCTTTCAAGATATTTCTGTGTTGATGACAAGTTTCCATCAGAGTAGGGCGACTGTTCAACATTGGATGGAGTGCTATAATATAACAGGTGAACCTAATGATGATGATCCATGTGACATAAATATTATTGAATCAGAGGGTACTATATAAGTGGAGGGGTCAGGCGTATCAAGTGACAAGTTTTTGAATCCTATTAAAGTAAAGAAAGTAAATATTGGTTCTCTAGAGACCCAAAATTTTCCGATATCAGAGACTACTGGGATGATGAAACTGTAGGGAATATTACTGACTTATTGTATGAATTCCAGGATATGTTCCTCATAAAATTTTCATAAATGAAGGGAAGTGTTGGTGATATGGGATAAATGAAGATTCCCTTGAATCCCGGTGCCAAACCTATCAAACAACGACCATACAAACTCAATCCAATATATAAAGAAAAAGTCAAGATCAAGTTAGACAAAATGCTAGATGTAGGAATTATTGAACTTGTTGAGGAATTTGGATGGATTAGTCATATGGTGGTGAAATACAAGAAAAATGGTGAATTTTGTATCTGTGTCGACCTGAGGAAGTTGAATGATGCTTTCCTACATGATCCATTTCCAACCCCATTTACAGTTGACGTGTTGGAGAGCATCATAGGAAAAGAAGTATATTCATTTACTAATGGATTCTCTAGTTACCATCATATTAGGATTGCAAAGGAAGCTCAGTACAAAATGACCTTTGTGACAAAATGGGGATGCTTCCAGTACATGGTAATTCCCTTTGGCCTCAAGAATGCTCCTGCTATTTTTTCTAGAATAATCGTCGTTGCTTTTAAATATTTCATCCATAAATTTCTTGAAGTATACTTTGATGACTGGATGGTATATGAACTAGAAAAATATCACATTGAGAGCCTCAGAATGATGCTCGACTGGTGTAGACAATTCCATATTTCTCTTAATTTAAAGAAGTTCATTTTTTGCGCCCCTTTTGGCATCTTGCTAGTCATGTGGTTTATCAAGATGGAATACTGATGGATCCTTCCAAAATTGTGATTATTTTCCACCTACCACCACCCATGATAGTCAAACAATTGAGAAATACCTTGGGACATACAGGGTATTATAGAAAATTCATTAGAGGATATGCATAGGTTATAACGCCTATGGAAATATTGTTGAAGAAAGATGTCAAGTTTCAATAGAATGAGCAATGTCAAGAGAGTTTGGATGTTATTAAAAATAAGATGGTTACAACACCTATACTATCCTTTCCACACTATAAAAAATAATTTCATGTACATGTTGATGTGTCATATGTCATGCTTGGAATTGTACTTGCACAACTAGGTGAGGGTTCTATTGATCACCATATTGCATTTTCTAGTAGAAAACTATCGACGACGGAAAGGAATTATACTACCATTGAAAGAGAAGGACTTAAGGACTTAATATGGTATATGCTCTCCAAAAGTTTCAACATTATTTGCTAGGAGTACACTTCAAGATGTATACAGATCATTTTACATTGAAATATCTTATCAATAATCCAGTGTTGGGGGGGACTATTTGTCGATGACTTCTCCTATTCCAAGAATTTGACTTTGATATTATTGTCAAACCAAGTCGACTAAATTCAGGACCAGACCATCTGTTGAGGTTAGAAAGTAGAGAAGAGCCTATGAATATCGACGATAATCTTCTTGATGCACAGTTGTTTGTAGTTAAGTTGATTAATGATGACTATAGACATATTGCACATCTTTTTAGTACAAGATATGCACTAGAAGGAATTACTACATCGCAAAAGAAGCAATTAATTGTAAAAGTTGTAGATTTCCAACTGATTGTGGGGAAATTATATAAGGGACCAGATGAGATACTCCATCGCTGTGTTATGGAACATGAGTGACCGTTGGTATTAAATGAAGCACATGTTGGTGTCATAGGGGGTCACTATGCAGGAAAAGAAATAGTGCACAAGCTATTAAAGGCAGAATTGTGGTGGCCTACTATGTGTACAGATGTATTATTGTCACAGATGTGATATTTGTCAAAGAAATGGAAAACCATTGCGATGAGATGAGATGTTTCTGGTACCACAAGTGAATTTACAAGAATTTGATAAATGGGAGGTTGAATTTGTGGGTCCCATTAACCCACAAGGAAAACGAATGGGTGCACGTTATATAATCACCACGACATACTACTTAACTAGATGGGTTGAAGCAACACCATTAATGGATTGTACTGTTGCGACTACTGCAAGATTTTTATTTGATCATGTTGTGACCCAATTTGGATGTCCATGAATTTTGGTAAGCGATCAAGGAACATATTTTGTGAATCGGTTGATTGACAAATTAATTGAGGAATTTCAAATTCACTGCTGAAAGACAACATCATATCATCCACAAGATAATGGTGTTGTCGAAGCATTCAATAAAATCTTGGAGAATGCATTGACAAAAATATGTAATATTCAGAGGGATGATTGGGATCAAAAGATCCCTCGATATTATGGGCTTATAACACAACATCAAAAATTTTTACAGGACAAACTATGTTTAGATTGGTTTATGGAAAAAGGTTGTCATGCCACTAGAATATATTGTACCCACACTCAAGATAACTACAATAACTAAGCTGACAGATGTTGGTGTAGTAAAAGAAATATTGTCGCAGTTGGTATAGTTGGAATAAGATCGCTTTGTCGATGGATACCATTAGTGTGTCGAGAAAGAGTGATAGAAAGCTTGGCACAACCATCACATTGATTTTAAGTAGTTCCATATCGAAAATATTTTCTTCCTATATGACAATAAATATTTTAATCATCCTTGCAAGTTTCGAACACATTGGCTGGGATCATATGTTGTCATCCATATCACTTACGGAAGTACAATCAAATTACAGAAGTTAGATGGTACACCCTTCAAGGGTCTGGTAAATGGAAGTCCGTTAAATCCCTATTAGGATAACCACACTTCGGTCGACTAAAAAAAGGAAGATAAAAATCCAAACAAAATAAATATTGCATGTTTATGATTTTTTCGCAAGTATAGAATCTTGTAACAGACTATAGGTCTGTCACAAAATAATTTATGTCGCAAACAAATTGATTTCACATGATGGAATTTTGTCACAAGTGACAGTTGAATAACAGTTAATTTGAGGTAACATGAGGTTTTGACGACATACTTTTTGGTCACATCTGCCATTAGTTCATAATAACTACTTGTTTTCCTGATAAGTGAAGTGATGGTTTGATTGGTGGTTTTTATTGCGATGATTGGAAAGATTGCTCCATGTGACATAATTAGCTATCACCTACTCCATTTATTGCAGACACATTTAAGTGAACCTATTTCATCTTTGCACCAAAGTGTGTTCATTCATCTGCATCCAACTGACTAACCTCTTGAGCTGAGCTATCTGTCTGCAACTTCTTTGAAGCCGTAGATATATGACTGTTATGGATACCCTATGTTGAGCACCAGTACGGTTCATGCATTTGGAATGGAGGTTCCTCCTTCCATGCCTATTATTCAAGATCCTCCAGAAGTTGTTTCACAATCAACACTGGCCAGCACATCAAGAAGAAAATGGTCTAGCTGCGGAACTGCTCATAAACAAAGAAGAAAATCTCCCTGTGATGCCGAAGAAACAGGATCTGGTTTAGAAACCTTATTGTCTGGTTATATTCTGCCAAGAATATATGAGGCACCTAAATTCACCATTAGTAAAATAATGTCAAATATTCACTGGTAAATCCATCCATACCAAAAGGAGTCCATGATACAACATAATTTTTTCTGAACTTAAAGAAAATGGGAATCATAGATGATGATATGTGGAAGTTCCCTAAACTCGACATGTCACGATACATGACCAGTGTGTGAGAGACATAAGATGGACCTCTTCACTTGGTCCCAATGGAGTGGGCTATAGGACTGCATGAGTTAGGATTATTGTCGCTAATGCATATGCCACATTTTGGTCGCACTGTAGAAGTAAATACCTGTGTCAAGTAACTGTTATTCTGTTTCCATGGAGGATGCCTCTGGATAGCTCAAAAAATTTCAGTGGATGTCAACCTAATAGCCTCAATAATAGGAATTCCTCTTGTAGGAGTCGAACCAACACCCTTCTTCACTGGAAAGGAACAAGATACGAGTCTTTTCAATAGGATGAAAGAAAAATATGACTTGTCTAGGGATAAGAGAGGATTCTCCATTGCCTCTATCAATGAATTTTGTTTGGTTCGCTACCAAAGTCTTATCAAGCAAGTTGTTAAGGAATATGTGACCAACTGTAATGTCCCTGACCCTCTGACTGACGAAGAGGACACTACCACAATACGATCTAACCCGGGCAACTTGCCCCATGAAAATATACATAAAAAACTGAAATGCTTTGAAAGTAAAACATGGACACGTCATTACCATTCAACGAAAGAAAAACCATACATTCAAGCATTCAACATGTTCATTGTAATTCATTAAATAGTAAATACAATTTCAAAGATGAGATAGATAAGAATACTTATCTTTGAATGAAGCTCCCCGCAGCCAGCTCTGTCGCTGCAACATTCCACCCAACCATAGGCCAGTGTGCTCCTTACTCTCTCAGCAACACTGCCACCCCCGAGCTGGACATGATTCCACAAGGATTAAGGGGAATCCAACTGAATCACATGTAACCAAAGGTACACAACTCAGCCAAGCAAAAATAGTGGGTTTAACAGGCTATTCAGGAAACTGGGGAAAAATGGATGCTAAGCTAGTGGGCTCACTGAGGAGCTATGGACACTTGCACCACTAGGGTTTATCAAGCCCTATCAGGCTCCATTTCCACTTCCAAACATTCCAAGACCAACAACCACAAAATACATAACAGTTCACAAGATCTGGGATTTGAGGGAACACCACCGCAACCAAATTGGGTATGGCAATTGGATAGCGTAGCTCCCGCTAGGCAACTCGACTTCTAGATTCATTTATGGCCCTAAGGTGGCCAAAAGGAGTCAACAACAACTCCAATCAAACCCAAATACGTGCAGAAGACAACCACGACCACTCAACCTATGTGGAGGAAAGAACACAACCTCCATCATAAAGGGTGTAACACACAGACCAAAACGATCCCCAAAACAGAGCTGGGCATGAAGGAAAATAAAATGTGAATGTCTGCCTGTGCGTGAGGAAAACAGAACCGTTCCTACATGAGGATGGAATGTGGGTCTTCTGCTCCTATGTGAGGGAAAATGAAGGACATCTCCTCTAGGATTGCATGTGGTCAGGAGCTGACAGCTCTGCCAGACTGACGCTGTCCATGCAAATGTCTTCCCAAGGCAATAACTACCCCCAACCAACTCCTGCTGAATTAATTTGGTTGGTAGATGAGATAAGGTGGAAAAGGGTGGGTAAGATAAAAAGGGTGGTGGACATCTAGATGGGTTCACCTCTTGACACTTGGCTATTCCCCAAAGTATTCCACAGGTTAGACAATCCCCCCCCCCTTTAACCTTAGGAAATCATGCCCTTTTCATTATCGTTGTACCCACACAGCTGGTTGTAGGTTTTTTTGATTAATTTTGAATACACACATGATGTACAACATTTTAACATGCATGGATAGCACAAAATACCATCGGCATCACTTCCAATCACCTAAACACAAAATGATAATTCATGGTGGGGCATTTCCTTGAACTCCACACCATGATTAATTGCATCATTGCATCATATACCTTTTAGTGCAAATAGGGTCAAAACCGAGGTATTATAATCCCCTCCCCCTTGGAATAACATCGTCCCTGGTGTTCCAATACTTAGGACTACATATATAGTTTACATGTCCAAAATTTCAAAATTTTTGCAGATTTGACCTACGTTCAATTATTTACTTTGAACTTTCAGGACCAAGCCCTTTGGCTTCCACAAGCTTCTCCTGCTGGTTCTTAACTTTTGGCTCATCCCCAAGTCTAGGAAATTTTTGGCTGCTACCCTCTTGATGTTCCCTTGTTGGGTAGTTCCGGTGGAAATGATGTCCTCCGCATTTCAAACATTTCACTGGCTGCTTCATCTTTACCTACTCAATTTCTTTTGAGTCTTCATGCCTGGAACGTTTCTTAATGGACTAATTGGATGAATTCCTCATCATTTATCCCTTTTCCTTTCCCTTACAGATTGCTCCCATAATGCTTTTTACCTCCCTTTGCAGACAAATAGAGTCCTGCAAAACCTTGTGGTTCATCTCATTCTGCTTTTTCCGTGTCTTGAGCATCTCCCCAAGATTTTCTTGGATCTTGGAAATTGTTTGAAGGAGACTTTCAGCCAAGTGCAATAGCCTTCGGTCTACTTCCATGGTCAATGTGCACAACTGGTTTTCACTTTTCTCACCTGTGAAATGCATCATTGTAATCCTTGTTAGACCAAGCATAATATAAGCATTAAAATCAGTCAATTAATTGCCCAATTGACATGGGTAATCCAAGTCTTATGGAGGAGACTTTCATGCTTTTCATGCCTTCCCAACAGGCACATGAGCTCATCCACGTCCATTCTTTAGCAGGGAATTAACTATTCCATCATTCACAATTTATTTCAAGCAATTAAACACATTCTACTTTTAGCCATACATGCTTTCAACAATTTTTCTATTTTTTATAAATGCACGAGTGAATAAAAAAAGGAAAGAGAGAGCAGTAAGAGTTTTTTTTTTGTCTTGTTCCATTATGGAACCCACACCACCACTATGGTTTTAATGCTTCTAGCCTCTTTCACTTCATCGTGAATGCATGACCAACCCTTCTTGGCCATGACACTTAGTGTCTATGGTCTATTCCAGACCTCTCAACCATGGAGTCTCTCCACATGGTTTTCCTACAACTCTTGGCTGCTCGGACCTACACAGTCCCACTAGCACCCTCTTCATTATTGCTCATGTTGAGCTCTTTAGGATGGTCACATGTCCATATGCATCCCTAGGATGCCTTCATAGTCCTCACTCCCAGCGATACCTATATTCAAACATTGAATGGATTCACATGTTTAGTTTATTCTCATCAGTTTTTATCTCTAAACAAGAGCTTAGAAGATCATAACCAAATCATATACACATGTATATTTGTAATCAAGAAGCTGCAAATAATCCAATACTTATCTATATTATGCATTTCCTCTTTGGTCTACAGGGTCCTGCTTTGCTTCGCAAGCCTTGGAATTTCCTATGGACTTGGATGTTAGGTAAACATGTAGGCTTCTTCACAACATCAAATATTTAATGTCCAGTTAGTACACCTTCATGCCAATTGGGAAGGAAAATTTACCATGACCATTTCTAGGTCAAGGCTCTACTATGGATTCCTAGGCATACAACAACCCTATTTCAGAAATGCCTTCACAACACCTCATCAAAAATCCCCACAACCTCCACAAAATCCTCATCAAAATTCCCCACAACCTCCATAACATCTTTTTATACACATCGGCCCTTACATCGTAACCCCTCGCAACAACCTTTTTCTTTTTCTCTTTAGTGTTCAACACCAAATTGCATCTGTTTAGGCTAACCACACAAGCAATATAAGAAAACTCATCAGCATTATTTCTCTAAAACTGTAACCATGTTTCATAACATTCACTATCAAGTATTGAAACACCAGGAGTGCATCCACTCCCTAGGGTGTAGTCAATATTGAAAACTCTATCATGACCTGCCATCGGGAAAGTGTGCACCCTTCTTCAATGTGAGCCATGTAGGCCCTACTCATACTCAAGCAATCTGTCATAATGGAAATAAAATCAAAACATGCTCTACATATTGAATTTAACGATTAGAAATGCATATTCTTAGATAGGGTCATAGAACACTTATCCATTTGTAGATGCAGTATTTCTTCGTTAATGAGGAATGGGGGCTCCCTTCTCTGAGTTGACAGTCCCTCGGTTTTCCATCCCAACTCCTTTTTACATTCCATATCCCACACATGTCTTACTGACATAATATATACCATCTCACTAATGTTTCTTACCAATCATGTAGTGCAGATGGGACATTCCCAAAATGTCCAATGGAGTTTCACCCGAAACCCATTTCCAAGATAGGGGAACCTTCCCATAAAGTTTGCCTCCTGCAGGCCATCACACATGGTCTTCCTGCAATGTGTACCCCTGGCACATTCATCAAGTAGCCAAACAGTAAATCATCATCTACTAATACAATCCAAATTCGATTGTTCCATAACCAAACAATGGCATTAGTAATTAAATTTAATATGAATTTGCAACTCTGTCTACTACAAAAATTGATTTGCTTAGAAATGAGGTGATCCTCATTTGTCTGTCTCTTGTATAGCACCACTATGCCCATTATAATTTTATGCTTACTAGCATGACATGAGAATCCACTTATGACACGTTCTCCTAACACAATTCCATGTAAGCCAATGATGATTAGTAATTATCAGCACTTCTCAAATCTGAAATTTACAAGTCCAACTTGACAATCCATCCTGCACACAAATTATTTTCACAACTGTGAGACTCTTCTCATGAGGTTTGTCTCTTTCACATGGTATATTTTGGCCTTCTTCATGGTATTACCCACATTGCCATGCCCCAAACAATCTACCTGAAATCTGAACTTCAATCAGCCAAACACTTTGTAAGTCTCGGTGCATATAACTTTTCAATGCTGCAACAATCACTGAAGCATTTTCAGATCTATAGAATTCAAATACTTCCAGCTGTTAACATATTAATATCACCAAAACCCATTAAGTTCATGTGAATCATTTATCATACTAATATGGCAAGGTGCAGTCACATCATTTATGCAACTTAAATGAACTTTTAGATACTCTTGATTTCACACTCATATCACTTGTACCACTTTTCCTTTCCACAGAGCATTCTGGTAGTCAATGGAATATGACTACCCTCTTCATGCATTTACTATCCTGCATTCATAATAGTTCATGAAATGATCCTGGAATTATCATCAATTCATCATTTCCTTCATTAGTTAGTCATAATAACACATGCACCATCCCTGTGTATTCATGCAATGCATCACAACATGTGCACCCATACTTATACATGCACCTTTACAACATCTACTCAATATTTTCATATGCATCCCCTCAAGGCATAATTACAAGATTTATAAAATCTCTTCATGCATATCTGCTTAATTCTACCTTGTATGGATTCCTAATACTATGCATTCAACGATATTATGGCCTAACCATGACTACCTCTTATAGGAAGCATTACTATAATCAAGACCACCATTCCTCACTTGTTTTGGTTATTAAGTTCATATCAACATTCACAGGGCATGATATATTTCTATATCAATGTAGTATAAATTTTTAAACAACTACATGGTATGAGACCTCTTGCCTTTACCACTCCATGCCCCACCACACTATGGCAATATTTCATTCATATGAATGCATTTCATTCCTAAATGCATACCATTCCATGATTGCTAAATATGGTTCAATGGATTTCTTACCCAATCCCCTCCCAACACTTATGCAATTATCATAATTAAACCATTACCTGCATGGATCCTACTTACACCCTTGATATTACCAGTTTAGTCAGTCTCTTGCAAAGGATTGCAGAATTCGCTCACCATCTTCTTGATCATGGATTTGTTTCCTGATCCTTTTTTATTATTATAAGGTTGATGGTCCCAGACAACAACATCATCGACATCCCTAGCCATGCTCTTGTTGTCGTTTGGTTTTCTACCAATACCAACACCAATACAATATTTACCATTAGTGGTTCTTTGTAAATGTATAATTCCCACTACTCTTACCAATATGTAATATCCTATGCATGCAAAACATATCCCCGTGCATTTTCAGCATCCCCATGTCATAAAAAAATTTGTATTCAAAGCTTATAAAATATAAATATAGTTAGAAAGCCAGGGTTTAAGGAATTTTCCCTTTCAAGTCCCTCATCTTTGCATGGAATTCCTCTTCCACATAATAGCCAGTTCAACTTCATGTTCTTTGCCACTTCTAGGCATGCAATTCTTGGATTTGTCCATATTGACAACAACATTTTTCTGTCAAAACAACCATGAGTACTTTTCTACTCCTCATTCAAACTCTGGTGATTCTCCACTGTTCCCTGCTGGATAATTTTTCTAATGCCTATCCACATGCTCCATTCTGACTTCGGGTGTGAAAATCACACTACTTCTAAAATGTCGATTTTCACCAAATCTCTGTACTTTTACACACAACTGTACTCTAGTCTGGAATGCCAACTTTATCCACTTGTAGGAGCAAATCTAGGAAGATCCAGGAAAAAATTTCTATCAGGCAAAGTTAGTCCATACAACAAGGAACACTCAGTAACTTGCGGATCTCATTTCCGATCCACCATTCATCTTTTATGAATTCTGGGTTTGACTAATTTTCCCAAAACATAGAATTTATTCCTTCTCGGACCTGTAATCCACTAACAAACTACTAAAAATCTCACTGAAAAACCACTGAAATCTACTGAAAAATCCCACTGAAAACTCAATTTTTTTTTATCATATCAGATCTCTTCCCAACTAACCATCCAATGTATCGGATCACTAGTTGGCTATGCTTCTGATACCTCGGCGGTCTGATCTTCATCCGTCTTTCGACGCACATCGGCTGTCCAATCCTCTAAATTTTTTCGATGTTTCAAGCCGATCTTCCTCTAGCTTCCGACACATCGACTGAATGATCCTATAAATTTCTTCGACGTTTTAGGCCAATCTTCCTCTGGCTTCCGACACATCGGCTGCTCGATCATCTAAATTTTTCTGACGCTTCCTGTACTTCGAAAAAATTTCTCCTTTCTCCCACTGCCACATCGGCTGCTCGATCATCTAATTTTTTTCGACGCTTCTTGTACTTTGGAAAAATTTCTCCTTTCTTCTGTCGCCGCATCGGCTGCTCGATCATCTAAATTTTTCTGACGTTTCCTGTACTTTGGAAAAATTTCTCCTTTCTTCCACCGCTGCATCGGCTGCTCGATCATCTAATTTTTTTTTACGCTTCCTATACTGCAGAAAAATTTCTCCTTTCTTCCACCGCCGCATTGGCTACTTGATCATCTAATTTTTTTCAACTCTTAGGCTTCCTTCAGGAGATCCTTGCTGACACCTCGACTTCGCTTTAGTGATCAACTTCCAAGAGACAGCGGAAAACTTTTCCGATATTTCCTGGACTTAGAAAATTTTCCAAAAAATTTTTCTTCTCCTTTCTGCCACCGTGTCAGCTCCCTTCCAGCGAGCCTTGCCGACACCTTGGCTCCATCTGTCTGAGACCTTTAGGCTCTCCCAGCTGAGAGTTTTGGTTCCCTTCATGTTTCCTCCTTTGGTGTCATCGGGGGTCCTTCCGGCTAACTATGTCGACGTATTGACGGACTTCAGCTAATCTGAGCTGATGTATCGAAGGCCTTCAGCTGATGCCTTCTGATGATTTCGACACTATGAAAATTTTTGAAAAAATTTACTCCACAGGTTCCTTATTGGCTGTGTCTTGGCTCAACCCAACCAAGACCATCCGCTCCTCTCTGTTGAAACCCTCGACTCCTCTTAGCCAAAACCACTGACAAGACTCAGACTTGGAAAATTTCCAAAATTTTCATTCCGCCAGTTCTCGTCGAGCAAACTTCCACTTAGGTGATCCGGTGTATCAGATGAGCTTCCGGCTAAGTCCTCTGATGTATCGAATGGGCTTCATCCTAAGCCATCCGATAATCTTCACATTTAGAAAAAATTTATTGAAATTTTCCTGTCACTCACATTTTTCATTTCTCATTTTTCTTCTATTGGGCAAAGGGAAACCTGCCTCTGTCATTGATTCTTCACGGCCCATTGAGGCCCATGCTGCAACATGATCTATGATACCATCAAACTATAATGTCCCTGACCCTCCGACCGATGAATAGGACGCTACCACAATACGATCTAACCCGGGAAACTCGCCCCATGAACATATACATAGAAAACTGAAATGCTTTGAAAGTAAAACATGGACACATCATTACCATTCAGCGGAAGCAAAACCATACATTCAAGCATTCGACATGTTCATTGTAATTCATTAAATAGTAAATTCAATTGTAGAGATGAGACAAGAATACTTATCTTTGAATGAAGCTCCCCGCAACCAGCTATGTCGCTATAATGTTCCACCCAACCATAGGCCAGTGTGCTCCTTACTCTCTCAGCAACACTACCACCCCTGAGCTCGGCATGATTCCACAAGGATTAAGGGGAATCCAGTCGACTCACATGTAACCAAAGGTACACAACACAGTGGGTTTAACAGGCTATTCAGGAACCGGGGAAAACTGGATGCTAAGCTAGTGGGCTCATTGAGGAGCTATGGACACTTGCACCACTAGGGTTTATCAAGACCTATCAGGATCCATTTCCACTTCCAAACATTCCAAGACCAACAACCACAAAATACATAACATTTCACAATATCTGGTATTTGAGGGAACACCACCTCAACCAAATTGGGTATGGCAATTGGATAGTGCATCTCCTGCTAAGAAACTTGACTTCCAGAGTCGTTTATGGCCCTAACGTGGCCAAAACAAATCAACAAAAACTCCCAGCAAACCTAAATACGTGCAGAAGACAACCACGACCACTCAACCTGTGTGGAGGAAAGAACACAACCTCCATCGTGAAGGGTGTAACACACAGAGCAAAACGATCCCCAGAACAGAGTTGGGCGTGAAGGAAAATAAAATGTGAATGTCTTCCTGCGCATGAGGAAAATAGAACCGCTCCTGCATGAGGGAAAACAAAGGACATCTCCTTTGGGATTGCATGTGGTTAGGAGTTGACGGCCCTGCTAGACTAACGTTGTCCATGCAGACATCTTCACAAGGCAATAACTACCCCCAACCAACTCCTGTTGAATTAATTCGGTTGGTAGATGAGACAAGGGGGGAAAGGGTGGGTAAGACAAAAAGGGTGGTGGACATCTAGATGGGTTCACCTCTTGACACTTGGATATTCTCCAATGGCTCCCATGGCTTAGACAATCCCTCCCCCCCAATTAGCCTTAGGAAATCATGCCCTTTTCATTATCGTTGCACCGACATAGCTGGTTGTAGGTTTTTTTGATTAATTTTGAATACACACATGATGTCCAACATTTTAACGTGCATGGCTAGCACAAAATACCATCATTATCACTTCCAATCGTCGAAACACAAAATGATAATTCATGGTGGGGCCTTTCCTTGAACTCCACACCATGATTAATTACATCATTACATCATATACCTTTTGGTGCAAATAGGGTCAAAACTGGGGTATTACACCAACCCAGTGTACAGCCGAAAAAATTGTTGCGGTAGATCGGTGTGTTGTGGGTGTCTAGATGAACTGGTTGACATACTTATTGAATGAATTGCTAGAAAATTCCACCAATGCTCAAGAAAAGGGTAATCCTATAACGATTCATGGATTTTAATTTTGATCTCGTTTTTCACATAAGCGAATCCACCAGACTATTAGGGGCTGGATGTACCTTACCGTGTCAAGGGGCGTGATACCAAAATCTCTAGTATGATAAGGAAAATCCACAACAACAGAGGGATAACAATATTGAATTATATTTACAAGGTGAGGCACTAAGGTATTACATTAGAAAATAGGAAAGGATTACTAAAGAGACCATACAACGATTTCACCACATCATAAGACTTTCGTTTGGGGCTCACCATATCTTCCTACAATCGTGACGAGACCCTAAAAATCAATGGCTAAATAAGTTGTTTCAATTATCCGCTAAAGATATTGAAACGATTACTTGGTATTGACCCAACGAATGGAGACAACCTATCGTAGACAATCAACTGTCTACTAAAATTCATCTGCGACATGATGGAACAACAATAAATCAAGAAGGAAATAAAAAAGGAAGCCCATAAGGATATGAAATCCCAAGAAGCTATCCATATGGCAGTAAATAAGAATATATCGATACCTCGACAAATCCAGAACTAGGGGATAAGAGAAAAAAATATGAACAATCTAAGAAGATTCATAAGAAGTGAAAGGTCGACAGAACATATGGAATTGTAGGTCTTACAATTGATGACTATAATCTCATATCGAATCCAATGGAGGAAGTGGAAAATGAAACGTGCAAAAATATTGATTAATGACATACTGAAATGATCAGTGGAATTACAAATTTACTCTAGATTTTTATGTTGCAGTAAAAGAAGTTCAAGTAGTTGTCGACCAGGAACCATATCCAGTTATGTCGCAGTAAAAGAAGTTCGAGCAGTTTTTGACCGGGAACCATATCCGGCTATGTTATGGGAAGAAGCTAGCCTATCTAAGGAGTGACCTATCGACGTACCTTCGATGCCGCCACATAGAAAGATTCAAGTAATTTACAAAGAAATTGATTTAGGTATGCCAAAACATAACGCCATGATCAAGGATATTGGTCAGGTGAGTCTTGGTTTTTCTTTAGTACCAATGTATCTAATGCATAGTATTTAATATACTATAGTAGAGGAGATGAAGAAAAGAGAGCATGCAGTGTTTGACCAACTCAAGAACTCCAAGAATGCCATCGCATTGCTGAAAAACAAGGTCAAGGAGACGAAAAAGGAAGCAAAAACATGGCAGGACGACAAGAAGAGATAGGAACAAGGTGTCGCACTTGCTTGCAATGACTTATTGAAAGAGGGAATCACTACTAGTATATTTACAAAATCCATAATTTTACGACTTGGGGAGGTAGTTTTCAACCTATTCAAACAAGTCGTGGAATTGGAAAAAAAACTGACTCCCAATACACCCCCTAAGGTATGGAAAGCTCAACGGAAGGCAGTAATTGAAATTACGCAGTATATTCAAGAGGTTGAGACACTTTGTGAAAAAGCATATGAACAGGTTTCCTAGTCATGGGAAGCCTTGATGGATGATACATAGCTGGAATAGGTAACAGAGCAGCTTCATATTGCCGAAGAAAATTTTAATAAGCTGAAGAATGAATTTTAAAATTTGCGACCCATGAAAAATATGGGAAAGGTTGTTGATTTTAAAATAATACAACAACAAGTAGTTAAACTATGGATACAACAACAACAAAGAATAGATCATGTCACAACACTATAGACTGAATCAGAGAAGGTTATAGGAACTGTTAACCCAAAAATCCCCCACATAGCTCTCTATGGCCTACACCACCCAAGGGCACCATCTCACAACACTCATCTTCACTCCATAAGACCTTCCATTTGACCCCGAAACCTCCAAAAGAGCCCAAGGATGAAGAAAAGGGATAAAACCCCCAAAAAAGAGCCCAAAATAGACCCCCAAGAGCTAAAGCCCTAAAAAAGGGACTAAAGTTAGGACGAAAGGGGCTAAAGGCCCAAAAAAGGGGCTAAAGCCTTGACCAAGGGCTTAAAACCCTAAAATACCTTGGAAAAATTATATAAGAAGGGTGGGGGGTCACTCTCAAAACACTCCTCACTTGCCTATTGTTATGCTGCCTGTGGATGCTTTGAGACCTCTTGCTCTCAAACCACCCAGTCTCCCTCTCCTCCATCTCCATTTCTCCAAGCCATTGCTTCCCAACCAAGAGAGAGGTGCTCCCATGAGCTAGGGCATGGTGGCCCATTTCCACCCAAGTGAGGTATAATCTCTGTTTATGCTTGTTTCATTTGTTTTTACTTTCTAACCCTCATCTCCATTTGCAAGTTTTCCATTAACATTATTTGCAGGTTGTCTCCATTGTAGTATAGGTTTATTTTACAGGTTTTGGAGGCGGAACCCTAACATACTGTGTGTAGAGGGGTTCAACAATGCTCCATTATCTTCTCTTCTTTATTTTTCTGTCATTAGCCATTAGATTCAGTTTACTATTGTAGCCATTTGCTTAGATTAGCTTAGTTTCAATTTGCAGCTTTGTTTATGTCATTTTTACATTTCGTTTTTTACTATTTTCTAAGGGTAGGAACCTACCCTTGTGCCCTATAGGCACAAGGGAGCCATTCTTACCCCTGTAGTGAGGATAAATTCTCACTACAGCTTTGGCGACTCCCCTGGGTCGATCCCACAGGATCCTTGGGCAAAAAATTTCAAGTTTTTAAGTTTTTAGTTTTTACCCTAGTTTTCAAAATATTTTCTGTTATATCTATTTAAATCTGCTTTATTTCCTATTTTTTGTCAGTGCCGAATCCTTGGCTAGGCCGAACCAAGTCAGAATAACCTAGTACCAGTTACTGTCGGCCAGGTCTGACCCTGCATCACCAAAAACACCCCTTTCCGGAGCAGGTCGCTCTTATCGGGGGAAAAGGTGAGACAAGGTGCACTTAATCCCTAGATAGGCACGCCCAGGGCACACTTAATCCTCAGACAGGCATGACTTCAGCCCAGGGGCTCAAGTTGCAGCTGTTTTGGCATTTTGTGTGACACCCTCGCTCATTTCTAGAAAAATCTCGCGGCCCCCTCACAGGATTTGGTCATAAATGTGTGGTCTGTCACACAGAAGTTGTTTTTAACTTTAATTAGCATCAATTTACAATTTCAGAGGACTGTCAGTGCGGCCCAGCTGCCTCTGTCCACCATTGCAGGTCTCTTTTAATTCCAGTTTTCATTTTCTGCAAATAAATCAATGAACAAAGTGTACATGCTAAATCAATCATCAAGGTTTAATAAAATGAACTAGCCTAACTAAGAGTAACCTAAAATTAACCATCTTGCTGCCCCCTTCCTCCTCTACCCAGTCATCACCCTCAGAGGTATTCTAGGATACGACGAAGGGTAAGCTCGTATAGATCGAGGCACTCCATGGTATTTTTCCCAAACCACTAAAACCAGGTGACTTGGAAGGCATAGGGCGTAGAGAAGGAGGGCTTCTCACGATGCTAAGCGTCCTCCCTGATGACCAACCTAGCACTTGGGAGGTGACCTGAGGATCTACGGATGGGCTTAGTCCCATTGTGTTGAGAGCCCAGCACCTTCTCTTGGTTGAAGAAGAATATCACTAAGAGATAGACACTTAGTTAGGCCAACAATTCAGGGTTAATCACCATATTTGCTTACAAATTTCTATTTATGTTTGCATACAAAACCATAATATGAGCTCTACCATGAATTCATAAACCATATTGCAAACCAAATACCAGAACAAACAAGCAAACCAACACACCATACCAAATAATTAACCCAACTCAATTCATGATGCTGAGTAAGCCTTAAAATTTACCAAATTTACACTAAGTTCAATCAATTCTGCAGTCTTTGAGGACGTAAGTCCCTGACTGCTTCAACTTTGGGAAGTACTTGGGCTCTGCCCAAAAACTCATTGTGAGGAGTACCACAAGAACCCCAAAGTAGCTGGCCGCTAAGAGGAATTGCCAAGCGAAATGGGCAATGACCCCTTTCAATTGAGTAGAACCACCCATGAGGAACAAGCCAAGTGTTGTCTTCTGGCAGTATTGGTGGTCGAGAGACCACCTTCAACCAATAGGAAGCCATTGAAACCGGGGTCCAAATTTCATACCCACCAGTTTCATACACACAAGCGAACACAATTGATCCTCCAAGATCTTCCTCACGCCTAAGAGGTGAACCACCACCATTTGGAACACTCAGTCGGCACCATCGTAGCCATTCTCAGTGATATCCCACACCATCAGAGGGCCACATAGCCTCTGATTCAGATTCAGACCCATATCAGTCTGAACTAGACCTCCACACCGCACCATCTAGCCCCATCGCTACTGCAAACTTGGATCCATTTTTTGGTCTAACCTTAGCAAGTGGACCCATGTCCACATCACAACCTGTCACCCACAATGTGGCAAGTGGTCCAAGCACAGTCATGTAGACTGTCATTAGCCAATTACCACCACCCATAGTGACCAGCCAAGCTGGCCCAATGGTAACACATGGGGGCAGTGGCCCCTCCACACACATTGTTCCCCTTGCCACATAGGGGGGTAGTGCACCGTCCACCCACATTGCCCCTACTACCATACATGGGAGCAATGCCCCCGCTACCCATACCATCCCACCCATGACACTTGGGGGCATTGGCCCATCCACCATGGTGCCACCATAAACACCCCTAGCCATGCAAATGCATTATGCACCTGCAAACCCCACTCCCATTGCAGCCCCATCCCACATCAACTTTAGGTCAAATATGCCATTCATGGCTCATTTGAACTTGCCTGACTTGCATAGGTTGACGAATGACCCCATCTGTCACCAAGATTTTTGGCCACCCATGCCAACTAAGCCGCCTTCAGACATCCCGAAGTTTGAACGCAAAGCTGGGGAATGTCCCCAAAACCATATAATGACATTCCATCTATGGTGCTCATCCAATAGCATCGTAGAAGACTCCATCAGGCTAAGGCTGTTCCAATGCACCCTTATAGGTGTCGCAGCCAAATGGTACATTGAGTTGCCACAAGCCAAGTACCCCGACTTCAACTCCCTAGCCTTCATGTTCCTACAGTATTTCCAACTCCCTGTCAGATATAACGAGGGAGTGGAGATCCTATTATCCTATCACCAAAACACCCCCACTCACATCACTGATCATATCCATGAGTGGCAGCGGCGCCGTAGCTTGTGCAAAATCCAACTTGACGACAGGATCTTCTTGGATTGGTTCCTCAAGACTTTGCTCCTGCCCATCGCAAAGGATGTCGCATATGAACATCCCCAATCTGAAGAAGAGGCCATACTGAAGGCCCAACAATTTGACCTCATCTATGCCCAGTCGGGATACTTGTATACTATCATCCCAGACACTCCCCATCCAAGTACCTCTTACCATGACACACCGAGGGCATCCCACATAGCGGATGGCATCATAGGGTCCATCTCCCAACAACCACAGGCTCAACTGACACCACCTACTGTTGCATCGCAACCAAGAAACTATGCTAATGTTGCTTATCAAAACCAAGCTCTGGACTATGCTAGAATGATGTCCTAGTCTGAAGCAACAACCTCTTATGCACAACCTGCACCACTACAGTAGGCTCAGGCCATGTCTTGGCCAACACAACATCATGTGGGGCAAATTCCCACATTTGTGGCACCACAACCCCCACAAATATACTATGCACCACCAGTGCAACAAGTTCAAGCCCCCGCTCCACCCGCTCCATTGGGACAAGTGTTCGCACAACAAAACCGTCCTAACCAGCCTACCCCCAACAATCAATAAGGGAAAGCTAGAAGCAATCGACCCCGCAATCAAGGCAATAACCAACTGCAGGGAGGCGGTCAGCAACCAAACCCTCCCAATAATGCCGCGGCTAACCGGCCAGCCCAAAACCCCCCAAGGAAGAATGCACCAAGACGCAACACTCTGTTTTGCACAAAACAACCTTGTACACTCTATGATGTTTATGGAAATTACACATTTGAGTGTCCCCTCATGGCTCGCACTAAGCAGGCCATTCAAAATGAGGCCCAATAGGCTGCCAATGCCCCCACTCAAGCCCAACCTAACCAGGCACCACAAGGACCTCCTCCCATGGTGCTTCAAAACCCAATGCCAGTCCAAGGATTGGTGGAAACCACTACCCCTCCCTAGGACAATCCCAATGCTCTGGGGGCACCTCCCATGGCCAAAGCAGGTGTTCACCACTTAATGACCATGACCACCGAAGAGGTCAACTTACAGACTAGACGAAATCAGTACGGTACCACCACCGAACCTGTGGATTCATCAGGAGAATCCACATCTAAGAAAACCAAACTACCTCTCCAGTTACCCCTATTCCCACGGCCCCCCATACGCAGAATTGCCAATAATGCCACAGCAAGAGCTGTAGTCAGCTATAGCATTGTGGATGATTTGGCCCAAACGCCAACTGCCATGTCCGCTCTTGAGGTACTTAAAACATGCCCAATGTAGCGGAAAGCCCTACTAGCTGCTCTAGGGGCAGTAGACCCCTCTCATTCCAAGCTAATCACATTTGACATAGAGAATGGAGAGCCGTACATGCCCTCCACTATCACCTTCCAAATCCCGGTATCCATCCAAAACTTGGTTGTGCACCGATGCATAGTGGATGAGGGGGCATCCACGTGGGTCATGTCTACCTTGGTTTGGCAGAAGCTTGGATCACCAATTCTGCAATCGTCGTCCACAACTCTGTGGGATTATGATGGACACCCCACTAAAGCCCAAGGAATCCTCCCCCATGTTCCCATCATGTTAGCCGAGAAGACAGTCATGATCGACATCAAGGTCGTCAATGCTCAACTGGATTACAACCTCCTCCTCGGGAGGTGTTACATGTATGCCATGCGAGCCGTAGCGTTAACTGTCTTTCGCCTCATGATGTTCCCCCACAAAGCGAATATTGTGACGGTTGACCAACTCACCTACCATGATCCACAAGGGTTAACAACGCCGGCCAATGTTATCCATACCATCACCACCACCAAGCCGCAAGGGGTGACCGCACATGCTAACATCATCCCTGTAACCAACACTGTGGTTGAAAACACACCAGCCTCCCCACCATTGAATGTGGGCCTTGGGTTGTTTACCGATCCCACCATGACGGCTCCTTTCCCGTTGGTGTCACCACCACCGACACAAAAGAAAACGGTGGACTTGTGCATGGTCTCATCAAGCACTTCTACACCCAAACAACAACCCCAGCCATGACCCCAACCACAACCACAATAGCGTCCGCAGCTGCCATGCCAACAGCAGTCGCAACATCACCCACAGCACCCCCACATGCAACCAGCTGGGAGTTATGTGGGCTCATCTCCAGTCCATACAATTCCCTTCCTCTTTCCCCCACCTAGTGTCATGAGCAAGCCGGTCATGGCCACCTAAATCCTACCCAACTTCACGTTGGGGATCCCAGTGTGGTATCTAGATCCACCTGCTCAACCAGCAATACCCCAGGTTGTGTTAACTTCGGTACAACCTATTGCGGTTGAGTCCCACCCCCCACCCAGTCTACATAGGCCAACCTCCATACCTACACCTGCACTGCCCCAACCCAAAAGGACTAGGGGAAAGAACAACAAATCTACCACAGAACCATGACAAGTTCCATCTTGTGTCGTCTATGAACAACAGGGCTATTCAACTCAGGATTGCCCTGAAATCCCAGTGATCCATGCACATCTGGATGCCATGGATACAAATGAAAACATCCCCGTGGTTGAACTCCCAACCGCGCCAATAGTAAAGAACAAGGCATTGAGGACAAACCATGCTTGCGCCCTTTGTGGCTTGTATGGACATTACTCCCACCATTGTCAAGACCTGCCTGAATTTTGAATGGCTCTTGCTGACCTCCGTCACCATTCCCTTAAGTCTAAGATCACCTTGATCAAAGAAGTTCACCCACCACCTCCTTCGTCCGACACCATGTCCATTTACACGACGTCTAATTCCCCTGACCAACTCATCCCCAGCTCCAACGACGGTCCACCAGACCTGTCACTTCGTTGCTTCAACAATGATGAGGAGATACTTGAAGCTCTGACTGCCCTAGAATACCCATGGGACGACATGCACCATCGCTCATTCTTCCTCCCGGAAGAGCTTGTGTCGCAGTCCGACCAGTTTTCCGTGGAGACCAAAGATTTCATCAATGGGAAGGTTGACTGGTTCAAGAACCCAATCCCAGCACCCGATTCCTTTGAAGAAGGGAACATGGCGAACATTTCACCAACCATTAAAATCGACATCTCAACCAACTCTGAGATCATTGAAGAAATCATGCTGGGGGCATCTTGCTCCCTGGAAGAGGTTGATGCCTACACTGTCTCTTCCAAGAATTATGTGACATCTTCATCTGGTCATACACTGAAATGCCTAGCCTAGATCCATCCATTGTGGAACACCACATCGACACATGGCCTGATGTGGCACCCGTCCGCCAGAAGCAACGGCCCATCCATCCATCCAAAGTGGCTGAGGTGAAAGCCGAGATAGAGAAGTTGCGCACAGCCGGCTTCATTTATCCTATTGCATACTCAACTTGGGTTTCTAATCCTATTCCCGTGAATAAAAAATAGGGTACTATTCATGTTTGCACAGACTTTTGCGATCTCAATGGGGCATGCCCCAAAGACAACTTCCCCACCCTATTCATTGACCAGATTATTGATGCCTGCACCGGACATGAGGCCTTCTCCCTCATGGACAGATTTTTCAGCTACAACCAAATCCAAATTTGAAAAGAAGACCATTACAAAATGGCATTCACAACCCCATCGGGCACATTCACCTACCGAGTCATGCCATTTGGCCTCAAAATGCTGGAGCCACCTTCCAGCGCACCATGACATATTGTTTCCGTGATTTGGTTCACATCATCTTGGTCTACTTGGATGATATCACCGCTCGAACACAAAAACAAGCACAACATATAAACGATTTACAGCAAGTCTTTTCACGTTGCCGCAAGTACAACATCCGCCTGAACCCCCTCAAGTGCGTTTTTTGTGTCCCAGTGGGTCGTTTACTTGGATTCATCGTCTCTCACAAAGGCATAATGGTAGATCCCCTCAAAGTTTAGGCCATCCTTGATCTTCCTTCCCTAAGAACTCGGCACCAACTACAAAGCCTATAAGGCAAGGCCAACTTCCTTCACCGCTTTGTTCCAGAGTATGCAACAAAATCCTATGGATTCATTCTCTTGCTTCGCACAAAAATCCCCTTTGTTTGGGATCAACAAGCACAAGAATCATTCGAGGCACTCAAACAAGCCCTAGATTTTGCACCATTACTCTCTCCACTATATTTCACCCGAGACTTCATCCTTTATGTGTCGGCCTCAGAAAACACCATTGCTGGAGTCTTGGTGCAAGAAGACGATGCTTGCCAAGAGCACGTGATTTACTACATTAGTCAGAAGCTAACAGGATCCCCATTACGATACTCACCCGAGGAGAAATTGGCCCTCGCCATCATATTCTCAGCTCAAAAATTGCGCCATTACATCATCGCCAACCATACTCGTGTAGTGGCTGACTCAAACCCAATGCGGTACCTCTTGAGCTGCCACCTTCTACAAGGTCGAGCATCCAAATAGGTAGTCATCCTCTAGGAGTTCAACCTAGAATTTGTGTCTCCCAAAAGCACAAAGACACTCGCATTGGCCACACTCATGACCGATTTTCTCCCATTAACCACATTATCACCCCCCAATGATGATCTCCCTGATGACTTCCTATTCATCATATCCACTGACGACCCATGGTATGGGGACATCCTTCTCTATTTACAAACGCAAAAGTTCCTAGCACACTTCAATCATGAGGATAGGTGACGCATCCGACATCAAGCCATTCACTACTTGTTGATTGGATATGTTCTCTATCATCGGGGCATTGATACCATCCTACGTCGTTGCCTCACCCGTGACGAGGCCGAGACCATCCTCAACGACAGTCATAGCGGAGCCTGTGGTGGTCACCTTTCGGGCCTAGCAACCACCCAAAAGATTCTGCGCGTTGGCTATTTTTTTCCCTCCATATTTGCTGATTGCATAGAGGCAGTCAAACATTGCCGCAATTGTCATCTTTTTTCCCCAAAGGCAAAAACCCCCCCCCCCCCCCCCGCACCATTACACCCTATAGTCACAGTCGGGCCTTTCTGCAAATGGGCAATCGACTTCATGACAATCAACCCCGTCTCGGCTAATGGTCACAAATACATCATCATGGCAGTCGAATACTTCACCAAGTGGGCCAAGTCCATGCCCACATTCGATTGCAAATCCGAGACCGCTGCATGTTTCTTCTTCAACCATGTCATTACACGGTTTGGTGTCCCCAAACAATTAGTCTCCGATCATGGGGCACACTTCCAAGACGCCGTATGGGCTGAATTATCAACCATGTTGAAATTCGAACACCAGTACTCTTCTTCCTACTACCCTCAAGGCAATGGCCAAGTTGAAGCAGTCAACAAAATCATAAAAACAATGCTCCAACGGATGGTAGGAAATCACAAAACTAACTGGCATCACATGCTATTCTCTGCCCTATGGGGCTTATCACACATCCACACAAACTACAACTGGTTTTACCCCTTTCCTCCTATTACATGGCATTGAATTAGTGCTCCCCATAGAGTGCCAAATCCCGTCTCTCCGCCTCGTAGTGGAACTCCTTCCTAATACTTCACCTTTAGAAGAACGGCTCCTCCAAATCGAACAAACCATAGAATACTGTCGAGCTTCCCTCCAAGCCATTGAAGCAGTAAAAACATGATCAAATATCCAATACGACTCCCATTTCCACCCTCGCACCTTCAGCAAAGGTGATATGATCCTAGTCTACGACCAACCCAACGATAAATTGGGCAAAGGCAAGTCCAAATCAATGTGGTATGGCCCATATGTCGTCCATCGTTGCCTCAGAAAAGGGGCATACACCCTTATTGACTCTGATGGACAACTCTTGGAGAACCCCCGCAATGGGCTCTACCTCAATAAATTTTACACTTAACATCACCAATGAGTCACTTCATTTTCTTTTTTCTTGTTTTTCAACATTTTGCAGCAAAAATCAAATGTAGCACCATCAGCTGCTCATCAAAAGTCACCTGGAACTTGTTCGAGACACCTCTCACACCTCCGGGATCAAATTTCTATCTAGTTATGAGACCACTATCTCATGTTGAATAAGTCAATTTCAGTACCATTTCCCACAAGTCACCTCGATCCACGAGCCATGACATGACTATGCGAGTGTCTATGGACCAGTACTCATATCACACTTCCCAACCACTACTCATGCAAGCTGTCGGGCCGCCGCCCGTTAAGGATTGTACTATACTTTTGTTTTTGCATTTATAATTGTCTTTTTCACCGCAACACATGCGGACATCTGGACCATCGTCCACAAACACCTTTATTTTTCTTCCATGTATTTGGCATAGAAGCATCCTCGGGCCGTCGCCCGTCAAGGACTGTAATTTTAGCTTTTATTTTGTATTTTTAACACATAGATTGTCGTTTCTTACTACCGCACCTCACGCGGACCTTTGGACCACTGTCCACAAAACGTTTTCTTTTCTTGCATGTATTTGGCATATAAGTGCCCCCAAACTTGCACTCACATCACATGTAGTCAAATTCGTCCATTGCAACACACACACACGCTCTCCTAACCTCTATCCGAGAGCCATCTCAGTTTGCATGCCTCTGCCGCACCGTCTCGCAGGCCTCTACCACGATCTATCCCATGCATGTATTGGTATGTTTGAGAGCCTTCTGCTTCATCCATATTGCATGGATGACCTTTGGACCTCTGTCCACCATCCCGACAGGGGGCACCTCCCATGCCAACGCAGTTGGTCGACCACATTGGAGTTTCGTTTAAGCTCTTTTCTGACTCCTTAAAACAATGAAAAGATCATCGAGCACAGCTGCTTCCTTTCCCACTCGCTAAAGTATAGGAAAGGGCATCTACATCGTCTCGTTTACCTCCTTTTGTAGACCATGTAGACCATTTCATGAAAAGGACCTCCTTGGCACACTCAAGCCAAGACCGTTCCCCTCTGTATACTTTTGTGCTTTCTCGAGCAGAGGGGCTGTACTTTACGAAAAAGCTCACCACCGGTTGTCGTTAAGCTCTTTTCCAGCCGTTTCAACAAGAAAATATTGCCAAGCAAACTTGGTTTCGTTCATGCTCGTAAAAGTATCTAAATGACCGTCCAGTCAGTATAGGTTTAACCTTTTTCGGCCTGATTGGACTACCAACCGTAAAGAAGTCTCTCATCCCCTCCAGGATGGGTGAGCTCTCCTATGTATACTTTTATCCTTTTTTGGGCACAGGAGACTACCAATGAAAAAGATCCCCCACTGGAGTCTTCTTCATGCTTTCAGACTCTCTAAAATTGAAAGCACCATCAAGCACTTACCTTCTCAGGCTCGCCAAAAATCCATGAGATCATACCACAACGGTGTCCCTAGACACCACCCCATAGAAAACAGTTTGGAAACATTCCCACATCGGGTCACCTTTGTTCAGAGTACTCTGCAATGTGTCTTCCTTGGATCCCATCAGTATCAAAAGTGTCCTCCTCCTCCAAGTATTTCCCATCTAGTGCAGCAACATTCCTGGTATGACTACTATGATCCCATTCCCATGAGTTAAGTTTCATTTGCTGCTTGGTCCACCCTGCCGCCATACTCTGAACAAAGGAAGTTTGAGTCTCCCACTCCCCCCCTGCCCCTATTCAGTTTTTCCCCTTCCCCCCCCCCCCCCCCCCCCAGTTCAGTGAGTCAGTCCACAGATTGCTTCACATCTTTCGGTTATCCCTTGCGCTCCTGTTCAAGGAAACATCATTTCCTTGACCAGGGGCAGGTCTCCCTCTGTCGACGCCAACACACATATTCCATAGGATAGACCCAGAGGTCCCTGTACCTTGGTTTCATTGAAATCATTGATGAGTTCCTTGGACCACTTGAGAGGCATCCTTAGTGCCTCTTGGGATGGTTGTTTCTCACGTGCTTGACTTCAACTCCATCATCGCACTGTTGAGATTCGTACAGGGTTTGTTCCACATAATACTTGGTTGAATACCCCGGATATCACCCGACTCTAGCACATTGGTGAGTCCACTTGAGGGACCTAAACAAGTTATTTCCCTTGTGATTTTCGGGTTGCATTGGAGACAGTGTTCAGAAGCCCCAATAGTGCTTCGATATACCTTTATGATTGATACAACATACTTGTACCATAGAGAATCTGACTCTATATCAGTGAGTCCATACAGCTATGTACCATTCCAGATCCAGCAGACCGTTAGTCATGAAGATATAGCATTCCATGAGAATGCCATGGGTCCAATGTACTAGATCAGTGTTGTATTTAGCCTCAGAAAGAGGCAACCAACATTGTAACATCAGTTGTATATGATCAGCTCTTGTATTTTGGAGCATAGATCAAATGATTCTTTTGACATTATCACGAGCATGGGAATGCCCACCTCGTCCATATATATGTCACACATTTATTGTATCTCACCCATTGATGGGAACCAAATTAATACAAAACCAAAAGCCACCATGCCCCAGCCCTGGAAGCACCACCTCTCGACAGCAAATCCTATGATATCTATCGACCATACATTGAGCTCCTACCCTCACACATCAGGGGGCAATCTGTTAACCCAAAAATCCCCCACATAGCTCTCTATGGCCTACACCACCCAAGGACACCATCTCACAACACTCATTTTCACTCCATAAGACCTTCCATTTGACCCCCACACCTCCAAAAGAGCCCAAGGATGAAGAAAAGGGCTAAAAACCCCAAAAAAGAGCCCAAAATAGACACCCAGGAGCTAAAGCCCTCAAAAAGGGGCTAAAGTTAGGGCGAAAGGGGCTAAAGGCCCAAAAAAGGGGATAAAGCCTTGACGAAGGGCTTAAAACCCTAAAATTCCTTGGAAAAACTATATAATGAGGGTGGGGGGTCACTCTCAAAACACTCCTCACTTGCCTATTGTTATGCATCCCGTGGATGCTTTGAGACCTCTTCCTCTCAAACCACCCACTCTCCCTCTCCTCCATCTCCATTTCTCCAAGCCATTGCTTCCCAACCAAGAGAGAGGTGCTCCCATGAGCTAGGGCATGGTGGCCCATTTCCACCCAAGTGAGGTATAATCTCTGTTTATGCTTGTTTCATTTGTTTTTACTTTCTAACCCTCATCTCCATTTGCAGGTTTTCCATTAACATTATTTGCAGGTTGTCTCCATTGTAGTATAGGTTTATTTTACAGGTTTTGGAGGCAGAACCCTAACATACTGTGTGCAGAGGGGTTCAACAATGCTCCATTATCTTCTCTTCTTTATTTTTCTGTCATTAGCCATTAGATTCAGTTTACTATTGTAGCCATTTGCTTAGATTAGCTTAGTTTCAATTCGCAGCTTTGTTTATGTCATTTTTACATTTTGTTTTTTACTGTTTTCTAAGGGTAGGAACCTACCCTTGTGCCCTATAGGCACAAGGGAGCCATTCTTACCCCTGTAGTGAGGAGAAATTCTCACTACAGGAACAATTCACCCAATCTATGAAAGGGTGCGATAGTGACTGGGTGAGACAAAAATAGAAACTTTGGAACATATCATTTATGAACTTGTGGAGAAAATGCAAAAAGTATAGGAAGAGGTGCACCAAGAATCTAAAGTAGTAATGAAAATCTATCAGGAGTTTCAGAGTAAACTTGACTTGATAGAAATTTCGGACTAAAGTGGATCGGGACAATCCACGGGTGAGTGTTGGGGTCCTGTTGGCCCTAGGAAAAGATAAACATTTTTTTTGGGGAAAATGAAGATTATGGTCGCAAGACAAGAAAATATCGCGACATCAAAGGCTACAAAAAAAGAGGAGAAGAGAAAGTCAAAACCAGGAGTTCGACATGGTTTTGGGTAAGAGGTAGTTAGACTAATAGTCTATTTTTTTTAATAAAGTATGATTGTAAACTAGGACGATAGTTCCCGGATATTTAAATTTAACAGGATGTTTTGAGTTAGTAGAACAACTTGTCAAGTGACAGTTAAGAACCTATCGATGGGTAAAACAATAATTGTAAAAATCTTATAAGGTCAATCCAAGTTGTGTGTGGATGACAAAGACGAAGGAAAATAGAGAGAGAGAGAGAGAGAGAGAGAGAGAGAGAGAGAGAGAGTTGATGAAGAGAGACCTAAACCTGGGAGAATGAGAAGAATAAGAACCTCATAGATTGTAAATAAGATCTAGAGAAGATTCTACATGATGTGTGTGCAGACCAAAGTTTTTTAACAATTACCCATGCCAGATGAAGAGCGCCTTTGTGTTTTTTTTGGGTATGGGTTTCCATGTTAAACATGTGTCTTTGATATCTATGTTTGTTGTGAATGAACTATTATGAGTTTTGTCAAATATCTAATGGTGTAATAATATGGAATGTCGATTAATATGTGTTAGAATCTATATATCTTACATGTTGTTTATGTGTGTTGACAGATCAATATGTTTTATGCTCTGATGTATGTATGATACCAGAAGTCCATCTCTTGGTTTCAGTCGAGTGTCTGATGATGTTGTGATAAGAAAATCCCCTTCTATAATTGCAGAAACCTAGTTCTAGTAGTTACCATAGAGATCTCAGGTGATACCTCACTTGTGTCGCAGGTGTTGCCAATGGAGTTATACTCTATTGAGCCGATATATTTGGATTTGTTGATGGACAGGGAAAGTCTAAACCTGGGTCAGTAGAAAAGACACCAACATGAATGAAGAGAGTAAGGAAGAAAGAAATGGTCATGACAACAAAAAACCTCTTATATTATATCTAGAAATGTACTATACCATGGAATACAAATATAATATATTCATGTCTCACCGGCACACACAAACACACACACACACACACACACAAAGTTAGATAGTCACAACTATGTAATTGATCAACAATTGGTCCAACCGACTTGATTGGACTGGGATCATGACCAAAGGGATATTCAATTGGAAGGACCTAGACAACTCAATGACTAGGCTCCTCCAACATATCCCCCTCCCTAAAACTCTTCATTGTTTCGAATATAGTAGGGAGACGTGAAACTTCAAAATTAAAAAATCACAAGGCTTGATGAGTTATGGTTGTTTGGAAGTCGATGTTGTTCCTATAAGAAAGCCTTCAATGCATGCTTTATTTACGACAGTAGTTCCACAAGTGGCCAGACACTATTGGAATTCCTCCCAATCAACTAGTATATTCTATATGTTTGTGTTGACTGAAGTTAATTCTGACAATGAATTTTTTTTTTTTTGGAATAGGTTTGTTCCTCATTCATTGTTGTTCGAGGCCAATGGTCTAGTGTAGTATTTATGTAGAGCACATCAATAAGTATATTAATTTAGCTAGTTGCATAACTTCTCCTTGTTCTTATTTGGCCTCATGCAACCACTAATTCTCCTTTTCTGTAATTCAATGATTCTCTATTGTTCCATGACAATTTGTTCATATAATATTTTGGTGGTTTCGAGATCTATTGTAATATTTCTTGTACTTAGGTCTAAAATGGTAGCTTGGATCCTATGCAGATTCACACAAACTTGACTATACTATGCATACCACTTATTCAATACCAAGGTGGAGTTTGTTGTGAGGGATTCATACTCGTGTAGCTACCTATCTAACTCTAAGAATATTTTGTATTGGTTTTCCATCCGAAGACTTGTTTCACAATCCTATTGCTACTAATATTTGCCGACAATTTGTTGAAAATGGTTAAGTATTGCATCGACCAGGATCTGAATACAATTGATGCGTCAGTCTAGTTTTGGGTCTACTAGTGGACCAATCAACTTCTTTATTTATACTTTGTAGTGATTCCATGCATTTTCTTCTGCTTTAATCTTTAGGGTTTTCACTTTCATGGTGGCATCACTCTGCCTTTTGTTGCATTCTTTGTAGATTTATTTGAATAGCTATTCTAGCTTTTCATCAAAAGCCTTTGTTAGAGAAAACACTCTAGTGGTATATCTAGTTCTTGTTATCTGTTGTATTGGTAATGTAAGTGTAGGGCCTAATTTAGTATTCTTTTTCTTTCCCTTTCATGCCTTCTTTTTTATCTATGGCTGACTTTCTCCTCTTGTCAAATGTGCTTGTTTTTCTAATGAGGTAATTGGATTTAGGTTAGTTATTGGTGTAGTGGCCATTGGAATATG